>PVJA010005658.1:0-41846 GCA_004027025.1 Myocastor coypus
TATCTGAAAGTATATATATATAATAGCTATATCTGAAAGTATATATATATAATAGCTATATCTGAAAGTATATATATATAATAGCTATATCTGAAAGTATAATTCTATGTGTAAAAGTAAGCTATACATACATATTGTTTAAAATAATGAAAAGATGTATAGTTTTAAAAGCTCCACCCTATGCAATTGCCACACATTACAAAGATGCTGTTTATGTCCTACTGTGTTGCTCTTCTGCACCATATTATATGCCTGTGGCAACTCAGAAATATTTGTGGAAGACCTATTGTGAACCTTGAACCTAGAAGAGTGAGTGACTTGCCTGATTTCATGATTAATGGGTCAGAACATGAGTAAAATATATCAAGTTGCAAAGCCACATACTTTGTGAACCAATGTGCCATTATAATATGCACCATCTATGTGTGCATAGTGTATGTGTATCAGGAAGACAGCCAACCAGCCAGCCAGCCAGCCAGCCAGACAGACAGACAGATAGACAGACATCCAGAAAGCCATCCATCTATCCAGCCAACCAGCCAGGCAGACAGGCAGACAGACAGACAGACAGATGAAGAGTACATTCAAGTGACTCATCTCCCAGTATTTCTCTTCTAAAAGTAATCATTAAAGAAAGTAGCAGACTGGGAGTGACACAGTTCACTGTGTGAACTTAGTGGGGCCTAGATATACATCTTCATTAGCAAGTGTGGCTTAATTGCATTTCAGGGCCAGGGCAGAAATGTGTAAAGTGAGTGTAACGTTTCCTCTGTAAAAAAGACATTTTCCCAGTGATCTTATTTTCTGACTTTTGAGCAATATTTTTTGATCTTCAGTATTTCAAAACTTAAAGCTTACTATAATTGAAATGACTTCTGTTTCAAAATATTGGAAATTTCAGAAACACAAAGTGATGTTTCCCATGCAAAATCTTCATATTGTTATGAAAAGGATTTCAAATGTATTGTAAGCTATCGCATAAATCTGATCAATTCAGAAAAAAACAAAAACAAACAAACAAACAAAACAACCAAGGAAATTGATTCTAAACCAGCGCAATTCTGAGTGCAATCTATACTTTGGTACTGCTAAACAGACTTATTGTAGAGAGTTTATGGCCCACTGGATATAAAAATTGAGTGTTTAGAAGTACTTATCACAGTTGAAAAACACATGAAGTGTTCATTGAATCTTATGATAAAGACGGAATTTAGATTGTGTACCTCTTGTTTTGATTTCTTTTCAAGTAGGTATTGCATATCTATTTTATTTAACAAAGATATCCATATTTAAAAACATTAAAATCTTGTCTCCCACCGCAGATAGTTTGTGAATACTGAGCTAAACCATAACTAAGTTTGTCACTGAACTGAAAAGAAGACTTTATAAATCTCATTGAGTATAACATACAAGGATAAAAATATAATTTATTATGTAACTTATAATGTTAAATATTTTGAACCTTTTTTCAATTAGATAAATAGGATCCAAAGGGTTTTGGAGAATTGCTGCCATATGGGGAGGATTTCTGCTCAACTCCAAGTGAGAAGTTTTGCCAAAAATTTTGGAGGAGGCAAACCCTACTGGATAGCTGAAGAGTTGAGTCTCTTGACTATCTCAACAATATATAAAGATGTAAGCACTGAGTCTCTCACACAGGGAATAACTGCACTCCTCCATCCGTCCTTGTATCCATTCATTGGCTACTGAACACCTACTATGTGCCCAGGACTAGTTTCTGGATATCAAGACACATTTTAGGAATAATATAGTTGTATGTCAATTTTGACCTGAGTTTTAAATTTTCTCAAAAGTATCTAGAGAGTGTTTAAATCACAGTCCTTTGAGTTCCTTAATGTAACTCTTAAAGAACTCAGCCCTCCTAAATCATTAGTAGAATACTTATGGGAATGGACTTCAGTTCTGTTTTCTTTATTTTTCTGGCCCTTTTATCTCTTTGCTCCAGTGTTCTCTGGTTGTACTTTTGGCATGAACTCAGCAAATGTTCAATAGGATAAGCCAGTGGGAATCACAGCAAAGCACAAAAAGAAAACCTGCAAAAGCTGCAGAGGAATTGCCCACCTCAGGAGAACCTGGCTTCAGGCAAGTAGATGGTGAGGTGCGCTTAGGCCAGGGAGTCTTGAGGACACAGTGGCCTATAGGAACACAGTGTGATTTTAGATTAGAAGTAACAAAGTGTGCATCACATGGGTATGGGACAATCAAAGCTTTATTTGCTGAATGTACCAGTGTGGTATGATTCTTTGGGGGAGAATATGAGACTGCAAGGAAAAACCTTCTTGAGCCCTATTGGTAAATGAAACCTCTGACATTCCACTGTGTGGGGAGGTCTAGACATCAAATATCTAAAACAATCTTCTATTTTTAACTTCTTTACATCTACTTATCCTGATTTATCATTAATAGTCCAGTAGTTTTCACAAAAGAGAAAATTTTGGTCTGTCTGTCACTCTGTCTCTTTCTTACTTTCTGTTCTTCCTTTTCTGCTGTTGCTGTCTTACACTCCCACGTGCCACCCTGCCTTACAGTCAGCTGACTGCGGATCCAAATCTCTGCAAACTGTGAGCTAAATAAACCCTTCTTCCTTAACGAATAAAAGAGAGAGAAAATTTTCCTGATAGATGTCATTTGTGATATTAAGTTGTAAAAGAATCTTTTTTTTTTCAAAGTTTGATATACGTCCAGATAGCACTGAACCGGGGCAGCCTAGTCATGCGGCACTACCATAGCTATGAGGCTGGGCGCGTGCGCAGTAACACATGTTGAGACTGATGCATCGATTGGAGCAGCTAGGACTTCTTCCCCAAGGTCTGCAGAGGCTTACTCTTTCTCCACATGGTGTGTATGGGAGAAGTTGGAGGAGGTCAAGAGAAAATAAGCACAAGTCAAAGACAGACTTGAAAAATAAACAGCAACATCTGGCAAACGACTTCCTCCCATGTACATAGGAAGGACTCTTTAGGGCAGTAAATGAGAAATGTTTTTCTTGGCAGAGCATTTTGGTGCACAGCCAGGAGATCTGGGAATGAACATCACTTAGGTTTCTTTCTTTTAAAACAAACCCTTCTATTTATTTATTTGGTACAGGGTCTCACTATGTAGCTCCGACTCATAGTGACCCCTGTGCCTCAGCCTCCCCAGCACTAGGAACACAGGCATGTGTCAACATGTCTAGTTTCAGTGGCCAGCTCGCTGTGCCTAAGGTTCCAGGGCTAGCATGATATGTGGTACTGGGGATCAAACTCATGACCTTGTGCTTGCCAGGCAGGCACTTAGACCACCCAACTTTCTCCCCAGCCCTATCCCTTAGGTTTTTAGCCTCCCTCTTGGGGATGGTGTGGGAGCCCAGCCTGATGTGCATGATAGCAACCACTCATTGGCCCATTCTCAAGAATCACTGGATTTATTTATTGAAGACGTTTAAATACTGAACGGCTTTTTATTTCTTTGCTATCTAAAATTTGTTGACGTCTTAGTCAATTACGTTATTTACATTGTAGTGCTCTAATGTAGCACTTATTTAAGTTAAAAAGAACATGAAATCGTAACAATTTAGTGTGTTACTCTAGAGGTATTTGTGTGACAGAAGCTCTCAGTAATGCACAGCTACTCACCTTGAATGTTTAGTGAGATACTAATCTGCAGTCACACATTATGCTATTGTATTTCTCATCACTAGTTTTATAAAAGGCCATGTCCAGTATTCTTTCTTTTTTTTTGGTACCAGGAATTGAACTCAGGACTTTGCTCTTGCCAGGCAGGCAGACAAGGAGCTACATTCCTGGCCTTTAAGATCAACATTCATCTTACTAAGATAGATATAGTTTATATTTTGTTGTTGCCACAGACTAAAGGAAGAAAAGTATGTATTTTATATAATAGGAAAATGAAATTAAAAATAGGATTCTTCTGTTTAGACAGTATCAGTGATGATTTCTTGACTTTGTGTGACTCTGAAATCAAATATTGAATATATTTTCTTTCATGTGGCACTTAGTATTTTTCAGCTAAAGCAAAGATCACAAAACTTGAAAATTCTATTGTGGGAGTTCCGTAATATAGGCTAATTGCACTTCCTAGTGCAATTGGAATAGAAAAAAATATTTTCTTTGTACAAAGAAAAGAATGGAACAATGGCATATTCCTTGGAGAGAGGTGGGGTGGAATGTTCCCTTAATCTCCCACTTCACTTCTCTTCCCTTCCTCCATCCTTCAATCCTTGACACTTATTAAAACCAGATGGAAACAGATGTACAAGTAAAACGTTTCTATGTTCTGAAAACAGAGATGCCTGAGTTTCAGGATTTTTATGACAATGCTTTTTTTAGATGTTGCATGTTCACATAGTGAAACTGAAACCATCTATTTCTCTAAAGTCGTATATTTCTTGACAAATGACTCAGGAGGACACATGGACTTCAGGTGGAAATCTGTATCTGTTCCTACAGAGGAAAGCAAATAAATCTGGGGCTTTCAGTGTGCGATGTTATCTGAGGAGCTATTACCTGCATAGCAGCTCCCTGGGAACCAGGCTGCAGTGCAGTGAATGACTGACCAGCATAGCTGCATGAGGAAGAAACACTGCCATGCACAGTTATACTTAGTGATCTGTGCCTTGTTGTTGTACCAAAAAAAAAAAAGCACACAAATATAATTTATCTTCTTGAAAAAACTACAGTTGAATCTGGAGAAGGGAGAGTTTATCTCTACCCAGTGACCTTGGACATTTGACACAAGAACTGAGAGGATTAAATTTTGAATTGGTGTCTAGGGCAGTGGTAGAGAAATGTCACATGAAGGACTATCAGTATCGGCAGTCACTCAGCTTTTAAGTCATTTATTTTTTTTCTGGTATTGAAGGGCCTGTGATCTCAGAGTCACACAAAGCCGAGAAATCATCACTGATACAGAGCCCCATGCATGCCAGACAAAGGCTCTACCACTGTGGAATATTCTTTAGAGAGCCCGGTGCTTTCTTTGTATCTCTCTCAGGAGTTCTAGATCCACATGATCATCTAGGATGTCCCTGCTTCTGTATGTCACAAATGGCTTGTGTGTCTTACAACACTTGACATTAGTCAGCAACAGGTTATGGCTTCTCCATTGTTCTCATGTTTAAACGTGATGAAGCTACGCGAGGGTGCTGATGAGTTCCTTCATGATTATTATTTCTAGCGAAAGCTCACATAGGCTTAACCTAGTTCACATCATTACATCAACATAGCATTGAACAGAATAGTACAAAACCTATGTAGACAGTAGGACAAATTCCTGATTAGTGACAAAAACTGAAGAAATTGCGTTTTGTCTAAGAGAGCAGAGTGTGATGTGGCAGTGTTTTAATTCTTGAACATAGACAAGGAGTTTGGAGGTGCCACTTCCTGTGGCATTATCAGTACTAGGATGCCAATTGCCAAGAAGTAAGGAAGACCAGGCTAGAGCAGGGCACACACTCTCAGACAAGATAGGCTCTTTTTCCTCGGAGACCATTTATAGAGTGTGTAAAAAGAAACAAAGCAGTCAAGTGGGCATCAGAAAGATTATGGAAAAAGATTATGGAAAAGATTATGGCCTTTGTTTTCAGGACACTTACTGGTACACGAAGCCTAATGGAAGTAAAAGTGAACTGGAATAGCATTTTTGAGAAATGCTGCATCCCATGGCTTGGGCATAACTCATCCCATAAGCTCAGACATGGAAAGGAAGCCTTGGGATCTGGGAATAGATTTCAGTATAGAAATGCGTTTTATAAATCGACAGTGAAGCCTTCTGACTCTGTTCACAAGAGCATATCATTGGTGATCTGAGAAAAAATGTGTAAGGTCTTCATCTAAAGATGCTTCATTACCTATTGTCAATCTTAGCCCTTGTCATAGCTGGATTTTAAGTGTCTCTCATAGGCTTAGTGTGTTAGAGGGCCCAGCCTGGTGCTATAGGGAGGTGGTGGCACTTTTAAGAGGCATGTACAGCGAGCAGGTCATCTCAAGTCATCCTGGGACACCAAAAGCGTGCCCATGAAAGAAACAATGGCGCTCTGCGTTCTTCTCCTCATAGTTTTCTTGTTCAGCCACCACAAGGTGAGCAGCATGATGTGAGGCTTTGCCATAGGTCCCAAAGCAACAATGCCAAGCATGCATCGGCTGAAACCTCTGAATCTGTGAGCCAAAGTAAACCTTCTCTTGAAATTTGACTATCTCAGCTATTTTGTTATAATAACAAGAAGCTGCTTTGTACAACTTCACTGAAGAGCTTGTGTTACTCCTAAAGATGCTAGAAACTAGAATCCTGCTTACAGCAGATAGGACGTGTCTACATGCACATTAGTTAAGGTCAGGATAGTGAAACTCTGCAAGCAACTGCTTCCTTAGTTAATTTACACATAATTTGGCAAGAATAAATAGTGTGGTTTCAGATTTTTAAACTAATTTGAATGTTAACCTTTTACTTGCTTGCCTTGTAACCCAGAGACAGTGTCTTCTACATAAAATATAACAAAATAATCAGAAAGCTAATAATCATCGGCATGCTATAGCAAGCTATTCCCCTTCTCAGTATTTTTCCATAAGAACTGAAAACCTCATACTATAGTGATATGTGTGCACCATGTTTATAGCAGTGCAATTTATCATAGCTAAATCCTGAAAACAACCCAGGTGCCCATCAACTGAAGATGCATAAAAGAAGATGTGACATTTTTACACAATGGAGTATTATTCAGCTCTAAAACAGGATAAATTTGAGGTTTTTGTCAGTAAATGGGTACAACTAGAGAACATAGTCTTTTTTTTGTGGGACTGGGGTTCGAACTCATGACCTTGCACTTGCCAGGCAGGCACTTGTGCCACAGAGCTATCTCCCCAGCCTTTAGAGAACATAGTCTTAAGTGAAATAAATCACACCTGCATGTGCAAACATCATATTGTCTCCTTAGTGTGAGAACCTGAAAGAGAAAAATTGAATCTGAAGGGTACAATAGATACTGGCAAAATGGTATGAACTTATTCGGAAGGACAGAGTTACTGAATTGAGGAGAAGGACAGGAGAGGGAGTGGGGAAAAGAGATTTATTTATGCTAGGTAAGCAGGTTGGTTTGGACAACTGTACTGTGCATTTCTGCTGGTCTATGGAAAGGAACAGTCAATACTTAATTTCTTTGTTTTTCCTTTTTTCAAATGTTTTTACTTTTTCTCTTCTTAATTTCTTATACATTTCATTCTTTTTTCTTTCTTCTTCCAATTTCACATGCACATATCCAGTAATACAAATGACTGGTCGGAAGGCAACACTACGCATCACAACAAATACTGTGAAATTCATATTATTTTGTTAAGTGATAATGTGTATCATTTGTATTTTTTGCTTTAATTCTAATTTGCATTCTCTTTAAAAATAAAAAAATAATAAAGTTATGTTTCATTGGCAAATCCCTGTTTATTATTTCCTTAAAAGAGAAGTACAAAGACACCTGTTTTGAGTTACCATTCACCTTTTCCCTTTTCTTTTTTATGCCATTTCTAAAGGAGATGATATCCAATACCTATGTAGAAATTTAGCATTATATGGTTACTTCTTCTTATATCTATATACTTCGCTGTTACCTTTTTCCTGTTTGCATTATTGGTGAGTGATGAGTACCAGAGTACCTTCCTTCCCTAAGTCTTGAAAGCTCTCAGGTAGATCTCAGAACTTTAGGCCACTATCTTCAACTTAAGACTGCCTAGTGGTAGTTGTATTCCTGAAGGCTTTTTACTCTTACAGTCATCGTCATACACTTTCAGGTGTAATGTTTTGTTTATGTATCTTATGCATGCTGTCGTTTCCCTCATGGAGTGCGCCAGAGTCCAAAGCATGCTCTTCTATTCTGAGTCATGTCTGACTGAGCGTAATATTAGCTTTTTTTTTTTTTTTTTTAAAGCAAATGTATCTTTTTTGATTCTGCATAGATTTTTGAGAGGCTAGCTTCCTATACTTGAATCCCTTCTAAAACAGTCTTATCTGTCTTAGCATTGCACCGTAATGTCAACCTCCAAGAATCCAGCACACTATTGTCATTGTACTTACTGCTTGCCCAATCGCTTCTACTCTTTTCCAATATGCTTCACCTTTTTGGAGGCCTCACTGGTATTAGTTGTCCTCACCAAGTAAGTTTTCTAGACTCCTGGTTGTAATCCTACTTGTGTGGGTGCTTTTGCTATCCACATTTTTCCTTTTCAAGATCTTTAATATTCTGCCCAATAGTTTAGATTTTTAGGTCTATCCTTCATCTTTGTTGTGATGCTTAACATAATATTTATGGTTATTATGTGAAAAAACCCCTCTCCTACTATCCATTTCCTTTGACAAGGGAGAGGGCCACCTTGGGATCATGGGCAGTCTGAGCTGGAGTTCTGGGTTGGGATGACAAACAAACACTTCAGTAATGGGTATCATCTCCAGTGCAAGCAGCCATAAATGGCAGAGGAGTGCTTCAAATCTAGGTCTCCTGTCCCCACATCACAGAGAAGGATTACACATCTGCTAGTTCGTGGGTCTGGAATATACTCCGCAGTCAGGTACATTGAAGATTTTGTCATCAACTTGTGGCACTGTTGGGAGATGGTGGAATCTTTAAGAAGGCAGGCCTAAGGAGGGCATCTAGATTACTGGCTTGTGTTCTGGAAAGAACTCTGGGAAGCCCGGCCCCTTTCTGTCTCTCTTGACCTCCTAGCTGGCGTGATATGAGTTTCTGCCATGATATGCTGCTTTGCAAGCCCACAAGCAATAGAGCCAACAGGTCATGGATTAAAACCCCTGAAACTGTGAATCAAATTAAATATTTTCTTCTTTTAAGTTGTGTGCCTCAGGCATGTTTTTCCTAGAGACAGAAATTTAACACAGCATCTTATCACAGAGAAAGTGCCACTTGGGATGTGGGCAGTTCTAGTGACTGAGGCATTCTTAGAATTGATTTGACAGTGATGCCTCTGCTTTTCAAAGTAATATTACTCAGATAAAAACAAAGTCGGAGTTACCCCTGGATACTTGTGGGAACTTAACTTTCCTTGATGAGGAAACCAAATGTTCCCATGGGAGTTTCAGGTCTCATTTTTAATGTTACTGTCTTCATTGAAAGCCCATAAATTACTTGCATTTTGAAACTGTCCCCAGGGAATGTTTACAAAGGTATCATGGAAAAGAAGCCTTGTAACTTAGAGAAGCTATGGGTAGGGGACTATTGGGAACCAATTTTCTAAGGACTTGTTTCATACTGAAAAAAACCCAAGACCCATTTAAAAAGGCATGCATATAAGTAGCTTTTATAAGCAAAAGGCTGTGTATATATTGCATGTTGGTGTCTAATAACATTATTGTGGCTTTAATGGACTTAGGAATTTTGCTTTAGTCAGATCTGTAACCAATTGTCTAAGGGAAATGCACAAAAATACGTTAGAAGGTGACAGGGGGAAGAAAGCTCCATTTATCTTTTCAAGGGAAACACTGGAGTATGTGGTGAGAGTTCATTTGATAGAGGTAACTGAATAATAAAAAGGAAAAAGAGGTGGCCAGTAGTGACAGTCCTGAGAAGGTGGACGAGCATGGTATCTAAAGCATAATGGAGGAATTGGTTTTATACAAGACCAAAGTCAGCTGTGTCACTGTCGCAGGAAGGGAGAGGGATAGTAGGCGTAGGGAGATTTGAATATAAGTAATAGTCAATCGTGAATTTGAAAACATTCTAGAGAAGGAGAGACTGTAGATTTGAAATTTGATGAAGAAGGAGTTAAAAGATTCTTTTCTGTAAAATAGGTCAACAGTCAACACTAGTGATGCTGTGAGTGGATGGCCCTATCCAGCACATTGGAAGGAAAAAGAGGTTGCAAGTTGAGAAGGTACTTTCATTATGGCGTTTGGGACTGAAATTGTTGTAATGGTGACCAAGTTTAAAGTGAGATCCAGCAAACGAATGCTGGGGCTGGGAATGGAGCTCAGGCAGCACTGTGTCTGCCTGCCAAGGGCAAGGTCGTGAGTTGGATTCATGGTATCAAAAAAAAAAAAAAGGCTCATATCAGGAAATGAGTGCTGATTTCCAGCATTAGAGAAAGCCAGGTTGTTCTACTGAGTGCGCAAATGGTTCTCGTAGCCTTCCAAAAAGAAGACAAAGGCTTTGAGTGAAAAGGAGGAAAAGACTAAGGCATGCAAGAAGTGAATGGAAGATTTGGCCGGTGAGTCTAAGCTGGAGTTCAGGCTGGCTGCCGCGGGCTACCTCGGATGGCAGGCTGTCTGAGCTGGAGTTCTGGGTTGGGATGGCAGGCAGGTCCAAGCTGGAGTTCGGGCTGGCCTCCACCAGCTCATGAATGAAAGATTTGAAATGCAGAGGGAAAAGGAGTGGGAGAAAGGTAGAGTCTCAGATGCCATGGCCCCAACAAGCACGGGATATTACTAGAAAAAAAAGAATAACGGCGGGAAAGAAAAAAAGTCCCCCAATTCCTAACCGATGTTCTTAGGGTGTGAAAGAACAAGCAGTTGTTACTGCAGAAATCTGAAGAAATATCTGTGTTTAAGGGGAACCGTGGATCGAATATAAGGAGACCAGGCAACACTTCCAGAAGAACTAGTGGATTTACTGGTTTTGGAGGGACGTACTGGTTGACATTGTGTCAATTTGAAAGACTGGAAGCCTGGCTGGATCAACTTGGTGACACCATGCCATGGGGCATGATGGCCCCACCCTAGGGCCTGCCTTAGGGTGACTCAGCACAAAAAGGTGATACAAAGGCGTTGCAGAAGGCTTCTGTGTACCGACTTCCTCAGAGGTGTTCCATTTTTGCTGCATCACTTCCTTGGAGGAGCTGGGATCTTTGCAGGAGCTTAGACCTTTGAAGCAGCTGCTACCACTTTCTTGGAGGAGCTGTGACCAGAAGGAAGAGAGAGGGGCTTGGCCGATGCCACAGCGGCTGATCCCCCTCAGCTTTTCATTGTTTTCTGCTGCCTTCTGCCCTGGAGCCAGCCAAGTATGGACTGAAACCTCCATTAACTGTGAGCTAAATAAGCCTTTCCTTTTAATACTGGGTGTTGGGTATTTTGTCCCAGCAGTGAGTGAAAAGTGACCAAGACAAGAGCCAAGTGGGGTTGTAGCAGTGCTGGAAAGGAAAGTAGAGGTATTACAGGATGATGGTAGCTTCAAGCGGTCTCTCAAATTATAATGTGTATCCAAATAGGGAGGGTAAATTTCAGTGTTTTTCAGTAAGTTGGTGCTATGGACTGAGATCGTGCATTTCCAAGGGACTCCGGTACTGTTGGTATCAGGCAGCACTTTATAAAGGGACTAGAGGACATGTTTGTTTTATTGGGAGGGATATGTATTTTGAGTTAGCTGATGAAAAACAAGTGTTATTGACTAAATATGGGGTATCCCCTCAAGGGCCCAAGTGTTTGGGTCATGGGGATCAGGGTGGTGGTTTACCCATTTAGCAGTGTAGTGTCCCAATGAGTTCATGACTGATTTGCTGTTAGGAGACTGGACCTGGTTAGAGGAATATCATGGGGGATGTGAAGAAGGCCATACACTCCTCTGAAGCTCTCCTCCCTTTGCTCTTTGCTTCTTGGCCTTCACATGGGCAGCTTTCCTGCACAGTGACCCCTTCTATCACATTCCTTTCCATTGTCCACTGGATTTACTTGAGAGATACATAAGAGATTAGTAAAGCACATCTAATAGTGATCTGAGTGGGAAGTAGAGGCATGACCATGGGGACTGTACCTGCTCCCTGGCCCCTTCCTCTCTCATTCTCCCTTGCTTCCTCTTCCTCTTCCTCTTCTGGGTCTCACTACACAGCTTGGACTTGCAGTTACTCTCTTATTTTCAGCCTTCCTAGGGATGGGATTACAGGCTTACATTACCATGCTGGGTCTCAGTGGCTGGTTCCACCTGCCTGGGGGTGGGGCTGGTGTGGCAAGCAGGACTGGGGATTGAACCAGTGAACTTAGTCCACTGAGCTATCTTGCTGGCCCTCCTTTATCTTCTTCTTGGATACATGTCTGCCTTGAAGCCTTCCCACCATGGACTGAAACCAGGTGTAACAACAAGTTTCATCTTTAGGCTGTCAGTGCCAGCTGTTTTGCCCCAGTGATAAATGAAGTGACTCAGACACCAGGATCATATTAACTAGCATTTAACCAACTTATTATATGCTAGGGACTTTTATTTCTTATTTTTTATTTTTATTTTTTGTCACCAGGGATCAAACCCAGGACTTTACACACTTGCCAGGCAGGTGCTTATGCTTCTGAGAGATCTTCCCAGCATGCCAGGAACTTTAAAAAAATACATATTGCTCCTATTGTTTCATATTCTTTCCCTAACAATGCTTTGGGGGAGATACTATCATTACTTCCTCTAACAGTTGCATAGATGGATGTGCCTGCTCAAGATAACACAACTGGTCAAGAGAAGTAGGACTGGAGCTCAGATAACGTTCACCAAAACTGATATATTTTGTAATTCATGAGAGGCCTGGGAGTTTAATTTCAAGGGTCTCCGAGACAAGAGCAAGCAGCGGGCCTGGGGGCCAAAGAAAGATCTTAATTCTTTTGGTAGATAAGTGGGAGATTTTTGAATAAATGAATGTGACGTCTCACAGTCATGGTAAGCCTGTGGAGTGTACTGAGTACACTGTCACATGCACACTCTCCTTAGGGAACAGTATGCAATGACTTTTCTCACTTTGGGAACTTCCTTTCTTGTAGACGCAGAACACGGTTTGAATTTAACTTGAGGGCTACAACTATTTGTGCACTGAACACAGCCATTTGTTTAGTGATTTCCCCAGATTATGGGAGCAGGATGTTGGCAAAGGCCTGACCCAGTTCTTCCGTACTTAGTGAGTCACAGGTGGATAACTGAGCATACTTATCTATTACTGGGGCATCTTTGTTGCTGGTTCGCAGGGCTTCCATGGACACTTGTAAAATCACTCAAACTTTCTTGATGGGTTTCAGGGCACTCAGAAGGGTGCTAGAAACAAAATTACATTTATGACAGCTGTAAAGTAGCAGCTGTATCCACATCAGGTTGGCAAACTAATCACACTGCCTTGGCAAACCAATCATATTTTTTCCAGTTTAATTTTCACTAGATTTCTTCCTAGGAGAATCTACAAAGAAAGTAAGGAGTAGAGAGAATCCTTATCTTTCATAAAGAAGAGCCTAATTATTTTTTCTCATTTTCAAGATATTCAGCCATCTAGAAAGGAAGTATTGCCTAAGGCAGGGGATTCAGATGAAATTCAATATAGTTGAAGAAATTATATCTTAATTCATACAGTGTTTAGCTTGAAGTTTATTGTTGGTCTTATACTCAAAGGTACAGAGGCTTGGAGGAGTATCACAGGTTATTTCATGGTTAAATAGTCTAGTTTTCAGTGTCTGCCAAAAATATATATCCATAGGTTGAAAGGGTAGATGTCTAGGAGCTGTGAAATAATATAGCTATTATTGTTAGTATTAAGCTTTAAGCTGGGCGTGGTGGCTCACGCCTGTAATCCCAGCACTCGGGAGGCTGAGTCAGGAGGATTGGTGCGAGTTCGAGACCAGCTTGGGCTACAAAAGTGAGCTCAAGGCCAGCCTGAACTGCATAGCAAGACCCTGTCTCAAAAAGACAAAAAAAAAAAAAAGCTTTAATTAAGTCACATTTCTAAAATCAAATTTGAAAAAAGGAAGTGAAAGGTAAAGATTTGTTAGAAAATTCTCTTCTAGAAAATACTCTGTACCCAGATCTGGTCTGGAGCACTATATTAAACAATTGTACAGGATATATATATATATATATATATATATATATATATATATATATATATATTTTTTTTTTTTTTTTTTTTTTTTTTTTTTTTTTTTTTTTTTTTTTTTTTTTTTTTTTTTTTTTTTTTTTTTTTTTTTTTTTTTTTTTTTTTTTTTTTTTTTTTTGTGTGTGTGTGTCTTGTTGAGACAGGGTCTTGCTATGCAGTTCAGACTGGCCTTGAGCTCACTTTTGTCGCCCAGGGTAGTCTTGAACTCGCACTCATCCTCCTGCCTCAGCCTCCCAAGTACTGTGATTATAGGTGTGTGCCATCATGCCTGGCCAGTGTAGGATATCTTCATGAGAGATAACTTCAACTTTAAGAAATACTTGATGCTATAAAAGTGGCAAAAGAAATCAAATATATTCTTTTGATCACCAATTATGTGAAGCATATAACTATATTAATTTCAATGATTTCTTAGTTATTTTTGTTTCTTTCAGGCACTGATTTATTATCCTTGGAAAAATCTGTCTTTTAACTCAGTTTTTAAAGTTCGTATGATTTTGGTCTGCTGTGATTTTGATCAAAGTTAACTTGTGAATTTATTGTATCTGTGACTTCATTTCAAAAAGCACAAGACTAAGCATTATAATCAATCCTCTTAAAATTTCTATGGAAAAGCATGACTTGGGATGCTTTGGATGGTCAAATGGAGATGTCTGGCCAATTAATCAGTGTTTGTGAAACAGACAAATGGGAGGGGATCAAAAGGGGGGTGGGGACAAATGGGAGGGGACAAATGGGAGTGGAAGGGACAGGAAGGTGAGAAGGATGGAGATATGCTGTGGTCATGCACCAGCTCCCCAGGGTGAGTGGAATTACTGCAGGCTGCAAACAACCACAAAAACAAAAGAAAACTTAAAGAAAAATGTAGACACTGTTTCAGTACCTGGATTGTTGGTCATGTTTTAACCCATCACTCTAAGTGCATAGCCCAACTTGATGGCTCCTGTTTAATTTATATACATTCTTTAACTGCAGATATACTAAATTATACTAATGTACCTGTGAGACGATAGGGCATAAATCTAATAACAAGCCTGAAGTTTTAGAAAAGTAATGTGAGCTAAACATCAAATGGTAGAGAAGAATCAGGAATTTTTCAGAGTTAGGACAGTGGTATCTGGCTCATGAATTTAATTCATCCCACGATTCTGTTTGCAAACCCATTTTGGTTGCAAACAATATCAAATTATCCCATAAAGTTCAAGGTAAATAAGGTCAATACACTCTAAAGTGTATGTACCTTTTATTGCAAAAATATGAAATAAAGTATGGTAGGGTATAAAGAAGGGAAACCCTAACCTCCTTTGAGGTAACTTCTTGAGGGCAAGAGGTTGGGTGGGGAAGAGGTTATCGTTTGGAAGGAGAGTCCCCCTTCATACAGAGGCATCTCCTTCAGGGCTTTCCTTTCCTCTTTGTGTCTCTGCAGGGTCAACTTTGAAAAAAGTCTGCCTCATAGCTCGTGTTTTTTCCTGCACTGAATAACACCCTCGAAATGAGAGACCATGTTGTTATTAATCGGATTCAACACGGTTCATCATGGTTATGTGGGGGTGGTGTTTCTCAAAGAAATCTTGGTACTCATTCCATTTCTATAGCGGATTTTATCACACCCTTGCTAACCTCCTGCCTGTCTTTCTCTGCTTGTTGGAATGCCCCTCAGCAAATGCCTTCTGCTGCTCACTCCTGAATTCAAGTTCTGTCATTAGGTGCTCCTATGCTCCTTAACAAGCTCCTCTACGTCTGCACCACTAATGCCCAGACCCTTACTCTTGCCCATGAACACAATTGCCTCTTCTACGCGTGCATCAGACCCTACAGAATCCTGATGAGTGACACATGGGGCTTGCCATGTAGCTCAGTTGATTAAAACACAAGATTCAGCGAAGTTGCTCAGGCGCCAGGGACCACGATTCAATCCCCACCTCCACATGGAGCATGAGATCTGCACTTAAGGCACCCTGAGCACCCCCACTCCCCCCAAAAAAGCCTTCCAATTAGTGGCTCATTCTGGCCACAGTTTCTTCCAGGCTAAAGTCCAGTAGATGACATCTCAGGCTTTGTCAATGATAGTGATACAACAGAGAACACCAAGATGTTTCTTTGAGAGTCAAAGATGTCTTTTCAATGACCTTAAAATAACTGATGGAGAATGCTTTTGTGTATAGTTTCTTGAAGTTGCAGATCCCCTGCTTGGTCATGGGCTATAGAACAGGTGTCCTGTTTAGGGGGAGGAAGTTGACCTTTATGGAGTCATACTCAGCCTCCACATAACTCATCGAAACTGATGGTTGTGTCGGAGCGTTGTCTATCACAAGGAGACACTTTTTCAGCAGAAAGACATTTGTTAATGGTGAGTAGAATACCTTGTGCAGCCATCCCATGAGCAATTGTCTTGTGATCCAAGCTTACATGTTGGCCCTCTGTGTGACAGGCAGTGTGACCTTGTTCACATCCTGTTCCTTGAATGCATGAGGGATCTGGGCATGGTTCACCAGTAGTGGCTTAATTTTGAGATGTGTGCTTGTTCTTACATGGCAAAAGGGTCAGTCGGTCTCTTGTGCTTTTGTGCCTTTTCCTACTGCACAATACAAATGCTATTCAGCATCTTCTTTTAAAAGAGCTCTGTTTCATACCAACTGAATACATGCTGAGTGATGTATTCATTTTTTTTTTCTTTCTCTCTCGAGTGATGTATTCTTTTGTCTTCATGAATTTCACAAATTCTTTCTTATAGGCTTCTGCAGCGGCCTTGTCAGGACTGGAAGCTTCACTATTTCTTATCACACTGGGGATTGCACTGCTCTTGCAGAATTTATCAACCTACCCTCTATGGGCTTTGAAGTCATCACTTGGCTGTAGAAGGGTTTTCTTGTGATAGGTCACTGTACAATTTCCTAACTTTTGCGCAGGTCATAGCTAAGGCTATATCACCGGGAAGGGGTTTTTCATTCAACCCTTTCCAGCATTTATGTCTTCTGCTCCGTTAACATCCTCAGCTTCTTCGAAGGCATCTTCATTTTATTTATTTATTTATTTATGTATTTATTTATTTATTTTCTGGTACCTGGAAATGAGTTCAGGGTCTTGTGCTTGCTGGGCCAGAGGCTACACCATTGAGTGCCGAGCTACCTCCCCAACCCCTTTCATCTTCAGACTAGTTGAGATCATTAACTTTGCCATCCTGCACTCCAAAATCAGGCACACTAGGGGCTGGGGAGATAGCTCCATGGCACAAATGCCTGCCTGGCAAGTGAAAGGTCATGAGTTTGAACTCTGGTCCCACCAAGAAAAACAAAAAGAAAAACAAACAAATGAACAGACAACAATAACAAAAAAAAAAAAAAAATCAGACACACTAATATCTGCTTTTCTATAACTGCCTTCTTTAGCTCAGTGCTTATTGCTGTTCTTACCCTATCTTGTGTTGCTGCCTTTGTTAGCACTCCACATTCCAGTTAACTTCGTCACTGCTCTGCACTTTCTTTGGAGCCGTACAGGATTGAACAGTCCTGTACACTGCTCTGTGTGCTACAATGCACACGAGAAGCTGCAGAGCAAGCGTTCACAGGTCCTTTTGTGACTGTCGTCTTGACCGGTGGAAGCCACGAGCACGTGTTAGAGTGCAAAAGACGCCCATGTGTACGTGCACGTGGGGAAAATGGCCACATTCCTGCTCGTGCGGGGAGGGTGTGGCTAGTGCGTTTTGGTTACCAGATGTGGAGTTCACAAACAGAGCTGAAATTTTGCCAGCGCTTTTGCTTGTGAGCAGAATTGTTCATGAACAGAAGTGTTTGTGAATGGAGGTATTGCTAAAAAGGAACTCTTAATTCTCTTAAATATAAGTCAGAAGACTCATTTGTTCTCATCTTGGTTTAAATTCTTCATTAAAAGTCACAGCCCGTCAGAGCTGAGCACGATACTGCAGTCTTATTTCAGAGTTTGTGAATGATCACTCCCTGCAAGATAAATTCACTGACAGAAACAAAAGGACAGTTAGTGATATTTGAAAGAAATAATAAAAAAAAGACAGCTTAAAATATTTTTGTACTGCTTGATCATATATACGTGAATTCTTCATTAAGTCTCCATAAGTACTCTCTGAAGATTTATGCTCCAGTCGAAAATGAAAACAACAAAAGATAAAACCTTTTAATACATTTTTTAATTTCAAAAGTAAAACTATTTTTGGAAACTTTGCTGAAGAGAGCTTTTTAGACAACTGTTCTGCTCACAGTTCTTTCCTTGTGCATTTGCTTAGGCGGGGAGGGACAGAGGGGAGGCTTAGAGATCAAGAGTTGGATGAGTCCTGCTTCAGCTTGTTATATATATAACATGCAGGAGACATGGCTTCTCCATTGCCCTTCCTGCTATCAATGACCTGGAGGCATTTCTCTGTCTAGTTATCATCCTGTAACAGCTTCTTTCTTAGCAGGTCATTAAGATCCCCTGCAAGCTTCGGTGACAAGCTATGCCTCTCAGGAACTTGAGATTAATACTTTAGAGTTGGGGAATTCCTTGTTATCAAATTGATCTATGAGGGGTTTCTTCATCCACTGGTGTCAGGATTGTGGGTTGCCAGAGAATGAGTCAAAGTAACATAAACAGGCATGGATATATGGTTTAAACTCCTCCTAACCTTTCTCTTTCCACTCTAGGTGTTTATTTAAATGGTTCATTACACGTATAGGAAGTTGGATTCTGCTAAAGAAAAAATGAAATTCAGCTCCAGATTAGACAAGGACTGGTGCTCTAGTTGGAGCAATCTTTCAATTTTATTTGGGTAAAGTTGGTGTTACTCTTAAGACAGTTTTCTGCTCGATCCCTAGAAATCTTCCTAATTGCCTGGGGTTAGCTTCCTCTTCTACATCCTGCTTTCATCAATGGCAGGAGCCCTGGATGGGGCAGAGTGATCTTTGCTAAAGCTGTTCACCTTTCTGCTACTCTGTCTATGTAACATCAATTTGAACGAGGTGATGACTGGGGTGCCTTCAGCTGCCTGGGGATCTGTGCTGCAAGAACACCAGTGAGTGTGCACTTCATGAAGGGGGTGTGCAGAACATAGTTTCCATAAATAGTGTGTCACTGAGGCAGCTAGCCAGGAGAAGGGCCAGAGGAGTGGAAAACTTACCCATATTAGTGGGAATTAAAGTAAAAATAAACAATCAGCTAGGACTCGGACCAGGAGCACACATTCTGCAGGCAACATGAAACGTGGCCCCTCTCTCTTAAATGGGGGTGTCACCATCTATTAAGCTCCTTAGTTTTGAGACATGTAAAACACAATGAACTTTCTTTGTAACATGAAATACAGCCCACACCTGCTTAATGATTTTGAGGAAATTATTATATAAAATAACTAAAGCATTATGTAAAAGTATTGGGCTGGAGAGCCTAAGTTGCAATTTTAATTTCACAGAGCTGCCCAGGATAGGGGTCGATTCAACGACAAGGTAATTCCTGTTCCCTGCTGTACAATTAATTCTAAGGTAAAGGCTGATGGGACAACCCAGATGGATCCTCTCCGGAAAATGCAGGAGCTGTTATCCTTTCCTTAGTTCATTCACAGTGAAGCTTTCCTAACCCCCATCTTTGGTCCATGACGTCATTCTTTGGCATGTTGCACAAGCACAAGCCTGATACATGCAATAACAGTGGTTCAACATGACACATGTGCTTCTCAGACTCATAAGCCCATGTGCCAGTCACCATAAATGAGGGATATGTTTGTTGGTAAAGGTCAGATGGTTTACCAACTGTGTATCAGGATCCCCTCCTTTCTACTTGCAAAAGGAATTGGTGGTGTTGAAGTGCTTGATAATAATGGATACTGGTATTTACGATGAAAGAGGAACCAAGGTGAGTGTAAGGGGTACTTGTTACAAATTAAATCACAATTATGATTGTAGTGATTTATACAATAATCATCACGCGTTAAACTCCTAACTGCTTATGGCACTGTCCTATTAAAAGAGGTAGGTAAGTAGGGGCTGGGTCTAGGTGACTTAGCTAGGTTCTTGGTGGCTTCTCTGCTATGAACAGTTTCGGCTCAGTGGAAGGCATGGGAAACATTTTGCATCAGTGAAAATGCAAAAACAGAGTGGCTAAAGAGATCAGACTTACTCTGGAGTCTGTGGAAAAAGATCATGTTAACAGTGATATAGCGACTAGCACCAGTTTATAAGTTGTCCAGGTCATTGTGATAAGTTTAGGACTGCTCCTACCAGTGAGTCAATAGTAAATATTCAAACAGAAGGTAATTATTCCAGTAGCACTTTCAAATCCCTTATATTCTATGCATTGAATAGCAAGAAGCAAAATGCACCCCGTAAGGCCTGTAAGAAGGGTATAGTTACTCTACACTCCTAACAATAGGCAGGATCCTAATGTGGGAAGAGTGCAGGTAAAGTAGTCATCTTTGGGGGCTGGATTAATTCCTTAAGGTACCTGGATACCATTTACTACACATGCCATTACACTAATTAGCACTCTTGGTTCAGCTATTAATGCAGGCCAAAGGGGAATAATTTGTTCCCCAGGCATGAAGAGCATAAGGCTCTTTATTGTTTATGATAAAATATTGCAATTACCCATACCTTTGATCGAAGCTCAAAGACTTTTTTCCCTTCCCAAACACTCATTAACCGAGAGCTCATCACTAGGAGGAAGTGACTGAAACACTGTATCATTATCTCCACTTTTTGAGAGTGGAGAACCAACCTAGGGCAGCAAGAGCTTGTTTAGACTACAGTGAGTCCCAAGTGGAAAAAAGACCAAGAAATCAGGACTCTTGACTTGCCATGCTGGGCTACAAATACCTCAACTGATGAAAAGAAATGTTTTCAGGATGTGACTCCAGAAGTCAGCAAATGGTTTCCCCTCCTTCTTCCTCTGTTCCTACCTGAAGTTCTCTCATTAGAGAAAAGCAGCATGGGAGTTTTTGCTTTTCCCCAAGATGATTGAAGAAAGTCAGTCGTGCTTTTGATACTAACATTTTTCTTATCTAAAATTCTTGCTCAACTCTCTCATGGCACTTTAAAGTTTAGAATGAAAAAGTAACTTCATTGCACTAGAAAAAAAAAAAAAAAAGAAAAACTCACTTCTGAAAATGTTTCATGAAGGAATCCATCCTGTAGGTACACAGTAAGACAAAGACCTAGTCTACCAAGAGGAGTCACAAGGCTCTCACAGAAAGAACAGAACCCCCAGACTGGGCAGCTTGGCTTCTTATTGGACAGGAACATGACCTTTCATCAATGCTATTTTGTGCCTTATTCTCACCATGAATCTCTAAAGTTTTCCTTCCAGTTTCTAGCCAAAGTCATTTATTCCTTCAGATCATGAAATTCATCTGTAGTTCATGAAACAAAGTGCACCTTCCATGACAAATTGGTCTCTAGCAACTCTTAGGGGATGTAAGAGTCAAACAGACAATGTTAGGTTTCCTATACAACTTTGTGGCTAGGAACCCATTCGTCACAGTAGGGTCACTAGGTATGGCAGAAGAGTCACTTTTTTGGATAGAAATAAACGTATTTCTTTGTATGTCAATGTCTGTGACCACTGCTGGAGGATCACTGGTTCTCCAATTAAATCTATGATGTTATCAAACAGATTGAGAGAATAGGCTCTGCAGTTCTCAAAATCCTGCA
The DNA here is from genome assembly GCA_004027025.1 of Myocastor coypus. Lineage (NCBI taxonomy): Eukaryota > Metazoa > Chordata > Mammalia > Rodentia > Myocastoridae > Myocastor > Myocastor coypus. The sequence continues at coordinate 21,494 of PVJA010005658.1, forward strand.
CATTTAATTTAAGTGTAAATTTTTTTCCTGTAAAATGAGTCATATTCATATGTATCATGAAGTAGTAAACGAGGTAATGCCTTTTAAGTGGTTCATACAGTACCTGGAACATAGTAAGAGGTCAGTTAATGCTGAATATTATGATTGACCCCTGGAACTCTTTATCTATAAGTAAAATAATTACAGTTTTAAAACAATTGAATGACACCTGAAAATGTCTACAGATATCGGTGTTTTACTGAATGTCTTTGTCAACTTTGGAGGAACAAAGAAGGGCTCTAACAGATCTGTGAAGTTTTTGTCTCTGGTTTATCTCCAGATGTTGGGAAGCCTAAACTTTCTGCACAAATCCTTCTTCTTTTCTAAAAGATCATAATCACACCTCAGTGTTTTGGGCTTCTTTAGTCCTGAGTCTTTGAGTTACCTGATATAATCAGAAAATAATTTCAATGTGTTAGTAATTTGGGGGAAATGTTATTAAAACAAACCTATTTGATCATGGCTGTCTTATGATTTGTGTTTCATTTTTATGTGATTAAAAGGCGAGGGCTACCGTTTGGAAGAGATTTTGCTGCAGTAATTCTCCACTTTTTCTTAATGCTAGGATCACCTAAAAATGAAGCCCATCGGGGCTGGCAAGATGGTTCAGTGGTCTAAAGCGGCTGCTTAGGCAAGCTTAGGCAACACCGCAGGGACTGCAGTTTGGTTCCCAGCACCACATGCTGGACCAGCCCCATCCCCAGGGCAAGCTGAGCCGGCCGTAATACAAAAAAAAAAAAAAAAAAAAAAAAAAAAAAAAAAAAAAAAAAAAAAAAAAAAAAAAAAAAAAAAAAAAAAAAGAAATGAAACCCATCAAAAATCCTGATGGTCAGGCTATCTCCAAACAATTTAATGGCGTTACTTCAAGAGGGAAGAGGCTTTAATTTTAATGTTTCCTGAGTTTTCCCATATGCAACTAAGGTAAAAACTCAGTGTAGCTAGCATTCACCTTACACTTTCACAAGTGTCTAAAAGGGAACAGCTTCTGATCATAGCAATCTTCCCTCTAGAGTTTCTATATTGAGTCTGAGTAAAGTAAACTCTGAAGATTCTCATTTTTAATAAATGTATCACCAAAGACTACTTTGTTTCCACTGATTCTGGTTGAGTGGTCTTAAGACACTTAGGACCCACTGGTGTCCATGAGGTATTTAGTAATCTCATCTTTAAATTCACAAGGTTCCACACCAGAGGAAAGGCCTCTCCTCTATTATATAGCGTTCAGTCTCTTTCAAGTAGCTATACAAAGAACTTGAATTTGCTTTGAGTTATGTGGTCAAGTTTCAGTCAGAACCTCCCTGTTCAGGGGCCGTCTTCCTGTGAACACCCTAAAGCTGACTTTGTTTATGGGACAAAAAGGAAAAAAAAAAAAAAAAAAACTACTATAAGTCTCTCAAGAGGTGGCTGGGAAGATCTCCAGACGCTGCGTCAGCTTGCAGAGCTGGCTTTGCCCCCTGAGGCCCAATCCCTTGTTGAACTTTATTAAACTTGAAAAATAAATATCTTTTGGGTTTTCATTCATCTCTGAGGTTTCCTTAACTTCACAATGGTCTTGTTAATGAAAACCTTTTCTGATTGAGCCTTATTTGTGATGCTGTTACATTTAATATTGAACTTCCTGTTTGCTTTGTAATAAAACACAGCTAAAATTTTGCACATGTTTAATTTTTCTCAAGTCTTCTGTCAGAGATGTGGGCTTGACAGTCCTTGGAGACACACCATGCGTTTCCTTCTTGTGAAATTTGAGCTGTAAGAATATGCCACATTTTACCCTGACAGCCAGACTCCAGTATAAATTGTTCTTGGGAAAAGCCAAGAATGACACTTAAATCCTTCACATTGCAGGGATGCATGAACACCCACGTTTATAGCAGCAAAATTCATAATAGCCAAATTTTGTAAGCAGCTTGTGTGTCCATCTACAGATAAATGGATAAAGAAAACATGGTATTTAAACACAATGGAGTATTACTCTGTTAAAAAGGAAGGTAAACTTGAGGCATTACTCAGAAAGTGAATGCACCCTGAGACCATAGTGTTAAGTGAAATAAATCAGACACATAAATTTAAATATCACATAGTTTCTCTTATGTGAGAAACCCAAAGTATAAATCGAGAGCAAAATAAAAGATAGATAGTAGGAACTGGGAAAATAGATCTTTCTCAGATGGGAAGGGATCAAGAGGTGGAGGGAGGGAAGACAGAGGGAAGGGAAATTCCTTTAAAAAGGAATTAAAATGTGTTATATGTGTGTTACCAGTTCCATGCAGTGGGCTACCAATGTGTGCTCATAAAAATTAAAACATTTCTTTCACTGTTTCAAGCCAAACATGCAAAGTAATTTAACCTCACCCTCAAAAACACAAGACAAAACAAACAAAACACATCGTTAAGAAAGACCTGCAGATTTTTTACAGCAAAATGACAGTAATCTTCACCGTACGGCATCAAATACACACCTTAATGTAAATCATCTTCTTACAGAGTTAAAAAATTAACAGGGCAATGTGACGATATCATCAGCCTTTTGGACATAGTCAACCTTGTAATTTATAGCCTATGAGACTAATATTTTCTTTCTCTCTCTCTTTTTTTTTTTTTTGTGGGACCAGGGCTTGAACTCACAACCTTACATTTGCCAGGCAGGCCCTTGTGCCACAGAGCTATCTCCCCAGCCCCTGAGCCTAACATTTTCTCATCTGAAAGTTATAAAGCAAATTAAAATAGTTCTTTCAGTTTTTTATTCTTCATTCTGAGAAAAGTCTACTTTCTAGTGACTTGGGCAGGTGGCCTCATCTTTGCTGATCACAGAGGAGAGCTGTGAACATGACCCTTGCCCTGAATATTATTTTCAGGGTCTGGGACAGGGCTCTCATGGTAAGAATCAGCTTCCAGCTCCAGGGTCAGTGTCTAGTTTTGGAATGAAGATCATCCTGGTGACCCATGCAAGAAAAGGTAACCCACTGGGTTATGATGGGCTTTGTCACTTCCAAAAGACCCTTCACCTTTGCAAAGAATATATTGTCACCAAATAGTTTGTACAGTGAGGAAGCTTGGGAGGAGGGAGATTTATGTTCAAATGCGCACATCGATTCAGTAGCTGCTTCAAGATTACCTACTGCATGTGAGATTCAGTGAGCATAACACACAGAAGTGAACAGAATTCCCTGTCCTCATGGGGAGTCTATAGTAGTGGAAGGAGGAAACATTAAAAAGAATAAAAAAAGTGAATAATGTCGTATAGAAGATAGTAACACATGCAATGGAGGAAATAAAGGGATGAAAAGGAAAGGATGAGGAGGGGTAAAGTGCTGTTGCAATTTTTACTTCAGTTGTGAGGAAGAAAATCACATTTGAAAAAGGTCCTCAGAGAACGTAGATGGTTACATGAGATGTTGGAAAGAGTGGTTCGGGCAGAGAGAATACGTACAGAAGTCCTCAGGGAAGGAGAGTCCAGCCAGGTAGAAGCCAGGGACCCGAATCTTTAGAATTAGGTGCGTAACTAAGGAAGTTTCCTTTGTAATCAGAAATGCTCGTTCACTGAGTTTGAAAATTGAGGATCCTGCTGACCCCTCACTTGTCATCACTCTGTGTTCCATTTCCCTCTGCTTTCTTGTGTTCTTCCAGGCTTGGGATACCAAGCCTGTTTGGGATACCAAGTCTCTGCTTCCTAGAAGCAGGATTGTAAACATTCCTAATTAAATCACCTTTACCTTGTCCCCAAAGAAAATATTCCAGAAAGTGACCTGACACAATAAATACTATACAAAGTTACTCGTAGTCATACAGAGACTGCATAAGAGACTTAATTGCGTGTGGTAAACTGACTTCGCGCCAAGAATTCCGAATGGCAAATTAGCCTACGTTTTGGCCTCTGGTGAGGGAAGGGCTGAAGCTGGTGTGAACATTCCTAGGGGGTGCGGCAGTGTTGTGGGAGGAGATGCACAGTTCTTGGCCTCCTGTACACCTGAGCAGGAGCTCTCGTTCCAGCTGGTGATGAAATTTTCAGAGTTTTCATCATTACAGATGTTCATGAAGGTTATTTATTTATTTATTTATTTATTTATTTTACTGACTGCCCTGCACGCTGTCTTAAAGAGGAATCTGTTAGTTATGCTGCATCTAGAAACTTGGTAGAGCAAACTTTTTCAACTTTGTGAACCATAACCCTGTACCTTTACGATTCCATAGCTTCCACTTCCAATCATTCATTTGTAAATCCTTTTCCAGAAAGCTATTTCTTTACATGGAAACCCATCTTGTTCCCTGTATAGAAGGCAAAGAAGTCCTTCCCCTTCCCCTACTCTTGATTTAGGAGTACAGAGTGCCAGATGGTTGCTAGGATCCATGAAGGTTAAATATATGTCAAACACATCATTCATAACTGGTGCCCATAAATTGTGCATTTGTCTTTATAACTGCGGGGCATCAACAGTGGATGAAATCCAGTGAAGGCCTAAGAGAGAAGGATTGGAGTCAGGAGACTTCTCTTTGGGAAACAATGAGGAGCTTATTAGTAGGCAAGAAACCATAGAGACTTAAAAGGGGAAAGGTTATGCCCTTTCACTTTCAAACATTCCTTCAGGGAAGGCTATAGACAGCACTCTGTTGTCACCACTTTCTTATAAAGTGGCCTCTATGCCTCTCAGCTAGCAGCTGGAGGCAGGGTGATAGGGGTCACCAAGACTCTGATGGCTCAGACTGATCAGTTGTTACTGTCTGGGTGTGAACTCGGTGGCCGATCACTGTGGGTTTAACTAATGTGATTTATGGCCTGTGGATGTCCCCTCTCACGAGGAAGCGTTAGTCCAAGGCAACTTTGGTGAGGAGGGGACTTTCAGTTTGGCTTCTTCAACTATTGGCAGCTGTGGAAAGATGTCCCAGATCTCTTACAAGGAAATCAAAGAATGAACACGAAGCACATGTACACTGCTTGGTGCACAGGTGGAATTTCAGATAACTTCAAAAACATTAAAATATTGTTTTATTCTAAATTTGTGAGGATATTAGTTTCATTAAGAATCAGGTAGCCTTGCATAATAATAAGACTATTCCAACAAAATAGACAACATATCAATAGTTATAGGTAGAGTGCAGGAAAAAATATACCAGCCTCAAATGTACTGACAACAGTTTGCTGAAATGAAAGAATTCTACCAGCATCAAAAGCAGCTTGGGTCTTCCTTTGATTCTAGCCTCTTTTAATAAAATGCAATTGTTCAACTTATTCTCTGGTGTTTTCTCCCTTCCAAAATATCTAAGCTGCTCTAAGCTGTAACTCATCATCATCCATGTGCTGTGAAAAGCTGCTCTCTTTTATAATAGATGAGATGATTCCATAATTGTATACATGTGGAAATGGAAATGAAACCCAGAACAAGAAATATGACTTGGGAAATGTGTGCTACTGAAAATGCAGTGGAGAACCCACTGATTTACCTGCAATTTTTGGAAAAATCATGCCACTTATGGGAAAAAAAGGATTCTGAAAGTTTTGGAAAATGACCAAAGCTTTTCTCTTTGCCAACTCTAAAATTTATGCACATGTGTATAAGAAGGTATTGCAGTATTTTTTCTCTTCTTCCTATGTTAGACAATTCCATATAATTCATATATTGAATTTATAGTACAACCCCATGAGAGAAATCATTGTTATTTTCATTTACAGATGAGAAAAGGAGTTAGGATATACCACTGTAGGAAGTAACATGAGACATAGCACCAGGGGTGAGATTTGAACCTCTCTGTATGGTTAAACTAGGTGTTCATTTTTCTTCATTATTGTATTGGTCAATACATGAAGGTTTTTTTTTTTGTTTGTTTGTTTTTGTTTTTGTTTTTGTTTTGATGGCTGGTCAGCCCACCCTGGAGGCAGTGCTGGTTCGGCATATGTTGGTAGGGGAATAAAGCTATGGTCATTGTCCTTGCCTAAGCTTGTTTAAGCAGGTGCTTTAGACTGCTGAGCTATCTCACTGGCCCATACCTAAAGCTTTTAATCTTCTCTTTCTACTTGGTATCTATTCATTAGCTCTTCTTTCTTTCTAATATTTTTTCTTTTCCATTTTACTACTGTCTTATCTGCTTTCTTCTTCACTGGTATCTCTTCTATACCGATGCCCAGGGGTCAGGCCAGTTGTTGACTAAAGACATAATTCATGGGAATTTCTTCTATGGTGCTACTGTGTGGCATGGGCAACATCTGGGAACTTGTCGGCTAATCTGTGATATTTAGAGACTGGGTTTGACAATGAAAGTTGCTTACAAACATTAATGACTAAATATTTCAGTTGTATGAGTAGTATTGAAGGGATCATATAAAATAACCACTAGAACTTTAAAAAATTACATCAGGCCTTAGGCTTTTAAAATTGATTCCTTAAACATTTCTATTTCATATTCAAGAATCTGATCTACTTTGATGATTTGTAGGAATTGCACTTTTAAAATGAGACCTATATATTCTATCCATGACTTTCTTAAATCAGTGCAGGGTGCTCATAAGAACTTAGAACTTCTTTCTCAGTACTTAGTCATGGTGAGAAAGGACAGAGATTTCCTGGTGTGCAAAATACATCTTCAGCCTAAGGCATGATGAAAATTTATTTTCTGTCCTAGAGTGTATCATATTGGGAGTATTTTTTTTTTTTTTTGTAGCTTAATGGTCATAGAAGGCTGTCCTGTGCAAGCCCTCCCATTGTGGACTTACCATGGTCATATGCTAGGAAGGAGGGCTCTTAATAGTGTTTACTTCCTCTTGAATATAGTAGAGAGGAGGGTATGAACAGTCCCTTTATAGTTGTGAAAGGTGATGACTACAGAGAAGTCACTCTAGTTGCCTGATTGATGGGCACACAACCGTGGATAGTCGGAGGGCAAGTTTTCACAGCTCTAAGCCCTGACTTTCACTGCAGTGCCTCAGATTGTGCTTCAGCTCCTGTAGGAGGAGGGAGCCACATCTGGGGAGAGAAGATTCTCCTTCATTTTAGTTATTTATGACAACTTATAGTCCACAGCTTGAAAAGACTTGAAAGTATGTGAGAGAATGTGAACCTTTGACTTTTCTTTCTGGAAGAAATAAAAGATGGAAAAACCTTATTTCAGTCTTCACCAGGGGCTTAATTATGTTGGAGTCATCCCATGTGCTTTTGGCATATTTGGCAATCTGTGCTTACGAATGACCTGAAGAACAAGGATGCACGCAATTACAAGTTATCTTGCAAGACAAAGAAAGAATTGTAAAGCATGTGTATATTATATATCTTGGTTATATCTGTGTGGAACTCCTTGATGTATAGAGCAGTATCATTAGATAAACAATGTATGCAATCTAAAATGTTTTGAGTGATTAAATCTAACTCTGTTGTTTACATATCCTATAAACATTTTGAGCAGAATTCAAGCATGTTAAAAAAAAATCTTTTATGTTCTGGATGAATACAGCTCTTCTTTCCCTTATTCTCTTCGTTCATTTTTATTGTCTACTCTATTAAAATGTAACCACATCAATAAAGCAGTGTGCATGTATAGTTAAGGAGTTGTCTTATTAAATGATGCACTACATGTGCATCATTAAATCTTGATTGAAACTTCATGTAATTTCTTCATAAGAGTGGAAATATTTGTAGAAAGAACTTGTTCTTGCTTTCTTTGTACAGAAAAATATCCATTTACTAGAAAAATTAATAAATGTCCAGGAAGTATGAACACAAAAATACTCAGACTTGTGAATCAATGAAAGAATTACAATCAAATTGCAGCAATCTGAACAATGTAGATATCTGACCAAGGTACTAGATTATTTTACAGCAGAAAATGTTTTTACTTGGAGAGTAAGATAACAAATCAAGTCTACTTTCACATCATTTCCTCTTTTTTTCAATTTGTAGTCTTCAGAGATCCAAGCTTTTCAATGGATTTGTCCTAAAATTCTCAAATAGTTTTTTTTTCCTGTACTATATAGCAAATACTAATCAACTACCCAGGAAAACCAAAGATATTGTTCTAAATTAATGTTTAATATATATGGGGAGAAGAATGTAAGGTATCACCACAAATATCCACTTATGCACTAGGAATTCAACTGAATTAAAACTAGTAACTGATCACTAGATATACACTTCTAGTATACACACTGAATTATGTCTTAGGGCGGCTTGTTAAGCAGCCTTTGGAACACCCTCTTATGAACCTTTGGATTTCTAGAGAAGCTGAGAGGCCTGGTTCATGCTAAGGCCCGTCAAGTGGAACCACTGGTCAATGGCTTTCACTTGTAATGAAGGAGTTTCTAGTCATCGGCTTGTCTTATTGCTATAGGAAAGCACAGTCACAGCCCTCAGGAGTCTGGAGGAAAGATTCTCTAGAAGGAGACAAAGATAAACAGATGATCCAAATGCAGTACAGACAGGAAACCACTTTTCAGGTGGAAAATACTTTAAAGATTCCACCTTAAAAATTCAGAAATAGAGAAGGATTAGTGTACTGATACAATAATGAGATTCTAGGATAAAGGAAAAAAAATAGTTAAAAGAGAAGACTTACAAGCTTAACTGTGATTACTGAAGAATTGAATTAAATGTTTGGAATATAGGCAGTGAAATCTCAGACAGACAAATGAAGAGAGGAAAATTGTTGTTTTAGGAAAATAATGCAATACTAGAATTATCTATGATAAACTCAGGAATAAAGAACAGATAAAATGAAAGGATAAAAATTATCACAAAGCAATAGAATATTTCCAAAATGGATATAAGTGGGACCAGTGAATGGATCATAGTTTACAAACACCCACCACAAAACACTTGTAGACCAGGAATACCCAGAAAATTTCTTTTTTTTGTCTTTTTTTGAGACAGGGTCTTGCTATGCAGTTGAGGCTGGCCTTGAGCTCAGTTTTGTAGCACAGGCTCGTACCCAGAAAATTTCTTAGAGTTTCCAGTTTCTACAGTCTTCCAGAAGGATGCAATGTATTAATTATTGTAACTGTCCTACTAACCTGTTATGACACCGTCTCATTGCTATTTCTTTCTCATTAAAATTAATAAAAATAATATCAAATAAAATAAATATAATCTTCCAAAAGGAACAACAACACTGAATCACAGATAAAGGTATAAGCAACACTATAACATCTAATTTATGGCTATACTAGGCACTAAAAGGAAATGGGGACAATTCATAATTTTGAAGACAAAATAGTTACTTGCTTATAATTCCAGATACAACCATTGTGTCAATGGAAAGTAGCTAAATGGAAGATATCAGCACACTCATGCTTTTTTGATTGCTGCTAGCAAATATACCTTATTACCGTGAAATCAATGAAGAAGTTGGAAAACTCTCTCCAAGAAACCAGTTCCAACAAATACAAGTCAGAACTATATATTCAAGGGTGAGTCCTGCAAAGCAGCCACTACTTCAGACTAGAGTGGGAGGACAGGGAAGCCCATGGTTCAGGAGAAGTGTCCTACAGGCTGTCTCAGTTACTCTTCTCTCAATCCTGGGACAAATAGCCAACACTCAAAATGAAAGAAGGGGAGGTTTATTGAGTTCAAAGTTACTGGGGATTTCAGCTTATACTCAGCTGGTTCCAAGGTAGAGTGGCACAGGGCAGAGAGCATCAGTTCACGATGGCAGCAAAGGAAAAGAACAGCTAAGAGAGGATTAGCAGCACAATGGCAACAGTAAGGAAGTCTCCCTCCCTTAAACTGCCCTCAGGCTATGCCCCAGGCTGAAAGTGGTACCTCCGTAATCCCAACAGTACTAGGCTCCATAATCCCAGTGAATCATGAGTGAGACTCAAACTCTAGTAGTCACCACCCCATGACTGCATAAGGCTTTGGGGGGACAACTAGACACAAACCATAACACAGACTTAGTGACTGGTGGTGGGGAATGAGTTTTGTTGTTAGGCTTGACAAGGAACAGCTGTTTGTCCTTATAAGACAGGTGTATATATTGGTTTACCCACACTCTTCCTAACTTATGTCTCATGACTATATCCCATAGGATTTAATATTTTTGCCTTCCAGAGGTATTATGGTTTGAATAATAAATCATATGCTCATTTTAGTTACAAACATTTGGTTCAATTTAATTGCTTAAGAAGACATGCATACTCCTCAGTTATGAAATATATAAATTAAAATAAAGCTTTAACACTCCAAAAAAAGTATATCAGCTTGTGATTATTGTCTTTGCTGAGAGGGTGAGAACCAAGGGCCAGGTGTAATGTCATTCATTCTAGGAGTGGGAAGGGCAGTGCTGACACAGAGCAGACATCACTTTCTTTCTTAGCCTAATATGGAAATTATAGAAATACATCTTGAAAGTCTTTTTACCCAACGACTGATGGACAGACTGTTGAGTCAAATTAGCACTATTTCAGGAAGGTAGGTGATAGCTGGAAAGCGTGCAGAAATGAGAACTTTGATAGCATCAAAATAAATCCCAGCACAAGAGAAAGAATAGCATGTCGACAGTAGGAAAATCTCATTATGTGTGACTTGAACTGTTTATGGAATACGCACAAATATGTACTTGTTATGGTTTGTGTCTAGTTGTTCCTCCAAAGCTTCATGAAGTGATGGGGGACTTTTAGAGTTTGTGATTAATTTGTGATCTAAGGCTGGGATTATGGGTCTGTGTATTGCTGGGATTATGTTTCTGAGGGCTATACCCAGCCTAGGGCAGATAAGGAGAGGAAAGACTTGCTCTTTGTAGCCATTGTTAGTCCTCCTTTTGCTCTTTGCTCTTTGCCACTGCCATGAAAGATTTCTCACTGCCCTGTGCTACTGTCTGGAGCCAGCTGAGTATGGACTAAAGCCTCCGGGAACTGTGAGCTAAATAAGTGTTTTCTACCCAGCAACAACTGAAAAGTAACTGAGACAGAGGTTGGTACCAGAGGAGTGGGGTCATTGCTGTGACTACCTGACCATGTGTATTACAGATTTTTGTAAATGGCTTATGGGAAGAGGTAGGAAAGGTTTGGAGATGTCACCCACAAGAGAAGCACTGGAACAGCTTCAGCTGGTCTGTATGGGAGACTCTGGTCAGAGTTCAGAAGACCAGAATGCAGATAGAAAGCTTGCCTGTAAAGACCAGGCTGAGGAAGCTTCTTCTGAGAAGATGGACTACATTGGTTGTTATACTCGAGATGATTTGTGTTATGGCTTGGCAGAAAGTTTGTCTGCATTTTGCTCATGTCCACAGACTTTGCCTGAAGCTGAGATTAAGCATAGTGGATTAATTAATCTGGCAAAAGATGTGTCAAAGCAGTCAAATATTGAGGCAGTGGCATGACTGTTGTGGGGGGCTTTTAGCCAAGCTTCTGTTGAGAATCAAGAGAAAAAAAGCTTATGCAGCAGAATGATTTAAAATGTTGTGAGTTTGGCAAGAAAAGAAGCTCCAATAAAATTGTGGAATACAAATATAGAGTTGAGAGGATCTCCAATGTCGAGAAAGAACAAGAGAATAAAAAGATAGCCGAAGGCATCACAGGAGGTCACAGGTCTCCACCCTTTGCAGCCTCAGAATTGCAAAGGTTGAGGGACACCTACTCAGGACCCCCACTCCTGTCTCTCTGTCAGACAGGAGCTTTCTTTCCCTCAATAAATACATTCTGCTTATTAAAAAAAAGAAAAAAGAATCGCAAAAGTCAGGGACTTTGCCTTGAGGGGAAGGCCGCAGAGCCCCATGTTCCAGAATGGAAGCAGTGGACTCACTAGGTTCCATAATTGTGCCAGCATGGATAATTTATTCCTTGGAATCAAAGTCAGAGTGCTCAGCGATTCTGACACTCAATCCCTGTAGACAAGAGTGTAGAAAGCCTGGTTACTGATTCAGCCAGCTGCAGACCCTGGCATCATCCACATGGCATTGGTTTTAGGCACTTGAAAAATGCAGGAGTTCTGAGGTTATAAGACTTCCGCCTTGATTTCAGAAGGCTTAGATGACCAGGCAGTGTGTCCTGGAGAGGGCAGTATGTAAAGCTGTGAGCGAGAAACATATTCTGTGGAAACCCCAGAAGTTTGGAAAATTCAGGAGCATGGATCATCTAAGGAAATTACAAGGAGGGAGCAAAGCTGATCTAAGAGACGTCATGGAAGTTACCACCAAGAATGCCATAGGGGCAGGCCCCATGAAGCTCATAATTTACCACTGAGTGCTTTGGATGTTCCACATGTAATTACAGGACTTAATGTTTCCCCTGCTAGATTTTGGACTTGTTTTGGTTCCAATGCTTTGTATTTCCCTGGTGCTTGTACATTGTGGAATGATAATGTTTATCTTGTGCCATTAAATATTGGAAGTGTTTAACTTTTCATTTATACTGGGGCTCATAGAAAAGTTTGCTTCGATCTTGGAGAAGTCTTAGGACTTGGACTTTTCAGTAATGTAACTCTGAGGATTTTGGCAACTCTTGGAGATGGACTAAAATGCCTTTTGCATAAAGGGATGTGCATGAATCTTTGGGGTCCAGAGGCAGAATGCTATGGTTTGTATCTAGCTATCCCCCCAAAGCCTCCTGTAATCATGGAGCAGACTTCTAGAGTTTGTGATTAATTCATGGTCCAAGGATGGGATTATGGGTGTGAGTACTGTTGGAATTATGGGTGTTAGTGCTATACCAAGTGTGGGGCAGATAAGGAGGGAAAAGACTTGCTCTCTGCAGCCATTGCTGCTGCTACTCCTTTTGGTCTCTGCTGTTTGCCTTCACCACTAAAGGTTGCCCTCTGCCATGTGACACTCTTCCTTGGAGCCAGCTGAGTATGGACTGAAACCTCCAGCAATTGTGAGCTAAATAAATCTTTCCTTTCCTAATTTTAAGCGTTGGATATTTGGCCCAGCAATGGGAGAAAAGTAACTGAGACAATGCTCATTCTGAAGAAATCAGAAGGAGAGGAATAAGAAAGAAAGTTGAATTTCCCTCTTTTCTCTGCACAGGCACTTGGAGAGTACACTAGCTTGTTAAATATGGGGAATGCCTGTATCCCATATCTCAACACAATCTAATATTCCTTGGGGTAAGTAAGTGGGGTAAAGGTAAAACGAATGATTATGGATGAGTGTGGTCCTGGAGCTCAGCTTAATCTGGTATTTGTAGTCAAGAGTGAATCAGAGCCACCCTCAAATGCTGTTCCATTTTTCTTACAGACTTGGATTGCACTGTTAGCGTGGTATAGCCTCTTTTGCACTGAGAATGATGGTATGCTTACATGTACTTTCATTTATTGAAGGAGTTAGTGTAGTTTTAATTTCTAATATCTATTAATTTAAGCAAAGAGGAAAACCTAAAATTGTCCTTTAATTGCTAATTAGTTTTGTGAGCATAGTCAATTATGCTATTGCTAAGTAATATTCCACTGAATGGACCAGCATGGTTTACTTTTCCACTTACCTGTGGATCAACTTTTGGATTGCTTTTAAGTGTTAGCTATGACAATTAAAGCTGCCTGAAATTTGTGTGCAAATCACTGTCATTCGCAAGAAGTGACCAAAACATATGTGAATGTTTAAATTAAAATTACTTCAGCGGGCTGGGGAGAGAGCTCTGTGGCACAAGTGCCTGCCTGGCAAGTGCAACGTCATGAGTTTGAATCCTGGCCCCGCAAAACTAAAACTAAAATAAAAATAAATAATAACAAAATTACTTCAGGGCAGGCCAGATAGCTCAGCGGACTAAAACGCCTACTAAGGCAGACCCAGAGCCTGGCTTAGATCTCCAGCGTGCTGTACCAGCCCCACCCTTGGGGTGTACTGAGACTGTAATTGAGTCAGGGCATGATGGCACATGCCTGTAATCCTCGTGCTTGGGAGGCCAAAACCAGGAGGGTCTTTAGGAGTCCAATCTCTATAGTGACGTCCTGTAGAACCTGTACTAAATACATTAAAAATGACTCCAGTAAAAGACATGTTGCCATTACTCTCTCCCAGAATACTCTGCCTCACTTTTGAAAACACACATCCCATTGTTCTTGCACTTTCTGAAGTAGCTCTGGATCCTCCGCAGTGAGCTTAGTGAGTTGTGCTATGGCTGCGTCAATGTCTTGAACTGATTCAAAATGTTTACTTTTCTTTTTTAAAATTAATTTTATTGGGACATTTTAAATATATCTAGGGTAAATAAAGATCAAAGTGTTTGCTTTTTGTGGTCATTTTGATTTAGGGAAAGAGCCAGACATCATATGATGCCAGACGCGGCGAATAAAGTGGATGCAGGCACAGCACAGAGCTTTTTGTCTGACAGAAATCTGCCTTAGCAATTTGAGGCTATTCAGGACACGAGGAAGCCATGATGGCACAGCCAAAGGCATTCATGAAAGAGGACCTCAAGAGGGGCTGTGGAAAGGGGCAAGAACGTTGGCATAAGTGAATTCAGAGTATGCAGGAAGATTCTAAGGGTAAGCAAGGGCCACACGTGCTTTGCTGTAACACAACTTTTTAACTGTTAATGTTCATTGAGCCACAGCTCATATGCTTTTATTTCACTGGAATAAAAACAACCAGTGGAAGGTTAGGTTGTATGGCAGGCATATTTTTCATGATGAGAAGCTGAAAAGTTGCTTGCCAAAATAGTTACAGCACTTTAAGTTCCAGCCAATAGTGAGAGAACTTCAGTTGCTGTAGATCGCTGCCCACCCTTGGAATGGTTGGTCTTTTTAATGCTGGTTATCCTTATAGATGTATAATAGTATCCCATGTAATTTCAATTCATATTTTCCTAATGATTAATAATTTTTATCATTTTTTTCCTTGCCCTATTCTGAGATCTGTGTATCTTCATAGGAAGTTTTGGTTAAAATAATTTGCATATTGGATAATATGAACTTATATAGGTTTGGAATATATATATATATATGTATATATATATATATATATATATATATATTATATCCTTGTGAATATATACTTAAAAATTTCGAATTGGGTCTTTCAAAGAATGAAATAATTTATTTTGATGTCAAATTTACTGGTATTTGTGTGTGTGTGCATGTATGTGTGTGTGTGTTTATTATATGTAAGAAACGTTATCAAATTCAAGATCATTAAAATCTTTTTTGATATTTTTTCATATACTAACTAAACCCTAACTACAGGGTATTGATCAGAAGTATAAAGAAAGGATGTCCTTGCCTTGTTTCCTACTTCACGGGAAAGAATTCGGAGTCACATTAGCTGTAAGTTTTTTGTAGATGCCCTTTAATAGACCAAGATATGATTTGAGCTTCCTGGGAGATTTTTTAAAATCAGGAGTTAGAAGTTACTATGTCATCAAATGCTTTGCATATATATATATATATATATAGACTGATTTTTGATAGCTAGGCCAATTTTGCATTCCTGGGCTAATCCCACTGAATCATAGTGTGCCATTACATTGGAAATTTGAAGATAATATTAAAATTCTTTGAACTAAAATGTACCTTTCCTCCTTTAAGTTTGTTGGATCCAGTGAGGAGAAGGTGACCAAGTCAGACCCCTCGGCCTTGTCTTCATAAACTGTGCTGTCCAAAAGGCAAACATGCGGAATCTGACGCTGCATCTAAGATCAACTCTGCTTTTAGAAAAGTTGTTTCTTTCCCTTTAACGACCTCCACATTCGTGTTCTCTTTGTGAAAAGCTGCTTAAATAGACAGGGGTGAGAGGAACCTTTGTATTATCTTATTAATAATCTCTGTGGAAATCATATATTGTCACTTAGAATGTTAATATATGCTTACTATGGTTTCATTTGTGCTTGATAAAGTTCTTTATGGGCTCAATATCTTACTTTTTTTTGCTTCTTTTTTCATTTTTTGAGACAGGGTCTCTCCATGTAGTACAGATTAGCATTGCACCCACTTGTGTAGCCCAGGCTGGCCTCAAACTCACTGTGACCCTCCAGCCTCAGCCTCCTTAGTGCTGGGATCACGGCCAGCACCCTCACGCTCGGCTGCCTTACTTCTTTGATTAGTAACTAATAATAACATAAACCCTTTCTGCCAAAACCTTTTTCTATTTACAGCAAAGGCTAAGGTTTCATAAAGCTTAACTATGGCTTCTTTAGTATTTGGGAATAAGGAGGAGTATGAGCAAGCTTTATACTATCTCTTCTCTGTAAAATTAATAAGTTCTCATTCAAAAAGCAAAATATTAGAAAAATGGAAGACATGACACCTATAGTTCTATCATCGAGGAAACAATGGCTTTTGACATCAGAGTCTATTCAGTATTAATCATTTCACAGTGAATATTATTTATACATTAATATTTATTGGGAAGTCAGACATATCTCTGTTTTTAATAATATATTTCTGCTTTGAAAATAATATATGTTACAGTAAAAGGAAAACAATTCTTTGGCAAAGTAAATGTGAAAGTTATCACCTAAGAATCATCTCTGCTTATATTTACTTCTTAGAATATGTTTACATATAAAAAATCACTCCAAAGTAGCATTTCTTAACAATTTTAGTAATAAATCTAGGTAAGAAACATCAAGTGTGTAAGATAACTTTCATTAAGCACAAAGTATTTAGACATTCCCAAAATGAGCTTAGTTTATCTGTACTTATAATTAATGGGATCCTGAAGACTAACTGTGCCATCCTTATTTTCCCATTTCAGAGGGAAAATACCTAACACCCACATGTTAAATGAGGAGAGGTTTATTTTGGCTCACAGTTTCAGAAGATTCAGCCCACTATTGACTGGCTCCAAAGTAGGGTGGCATAGTAGAGAGATACGGAAGAAGAGGAACAGTAATAGCATGGAGGCAGGAGGAAGACCGAGATCAAGGGCGAGGGAAGGAGAGGCATCCTTCAGGACACATCACCAGTGACCCACCTCCTCCGGCCAGCCTTCTCTTCCCGGCATCACAATTAGCTGTAAATTCATCAGTGTGGTCACACCCCCATATTCAAATCACCTCTCAAAAACCCCTTCTGTAAGCAAATGAGGCTTTGGGGATATCTAGCTAAAAACCATAACGAATTTCAATCAGGAGAATGTGTGTGTGTGTGTGTGTGTGTGTGTGTGTGTGTGTGAGAGAGAGAGAGAGAGAGAGAGAGAGAGAGAGTTTAGTAAAAGGTCTGCAGGGTCTCACTACACAGGATTTGTAGCAATCCTCTTGTTTTCAGCCTGCCAAGAGTGGGGATTACAGGCACATTCAGCCATGCCCAGTCTCAGTCGCCCCAGGGGCAGGGCTGGCATAGCAAGCCAGGGATCGAACCCCAGTCTCTGTCCCTGCCTCAGCTTCTGCCAGCCCAGGAGAATATTTTTAAAAATACGTCTGAAAAATCCTGAATGCTGAAAATATCATGATAGTAGAACACCTGATATTTACTAGGAAAAAAAAAAAAACCATGATTATTAAAGTTCTCAAAGGATGTTTGAGTTTACACTGGACTTTAGATGAATAGGAAGTTGAATTAATACAGTATAGTCAAGGGGCCAGCAAGATGACTCAGTGTACATATCAACTGTACAAAAAGACCCCTAACTATTCTAGAAAACCAGGAGACTACTTTTAACTTTGTTGAAAAATGTTCTACAGGTTACCTTTGCTTTTTATAATTACAACAATGAAGAGGAAGCCAAGAGACAGATCACTGACTTGCCTAACTTGGGAAGGACGTTTGGTCTTGTTTTTTGTAATTGGAGTAAAGGAGACTTCAGGACAGGAGATGTAGAAGTTTCTTCAACTTTTGCTCCCACGCATTTCCTTGTTCCCCACTCACGCTTCCCTGAAGCTACTGGCTCTATGCTAGTTTTATGATGTTTGTTTCTAAAGGCTGACCTTGATCACACATGAAAGCATCCCCAAAATCTGTGTCGTGACAGGCTGCAAAGCAATTAGCCCATAGCCAGAATCTGTAAAGATTTATTGTTTAAATCTTAAGCCATTTGGCATGTCTTTAGAATATATTGTTTCTCAGGGCTTCCATTCATGCACTGAATGGAAAGAAGCAGAGAACAGATTTTGATAAATGAGATCAAGCAAAAACAAAATTAAATATGCTAGAAAACCAAAAATTAAATTGAGCCAAAATTAGATTTGCTTGTTACCAATGCTACTTGGTTTCCATAGTATCTATGCTCAACTGCCCCATTTCGCATCTGTCTGTAACAAGAATTTTCTGATCTGCTTTTGAGACAAAGTACGTGAGGACATCAACTTGGGGTTATTTTAGATCACAGGTCCATGAGTTTTATTCAGCAGCCCTTTTCTCTGTCTGATGAGACAGACTATGTGGCAGAGAGGCCTGTTCATCTCATGGTGGCTGGACAGAGGCAGAGTGAAGGGACCAGTGTCTCAGTGTTCCCCCAGAGTTGTGGCTCCATCATGCCCTACTTCCTAAAAGTTCCCCCAACTTCCAGTATGAGCGCAGGCTGGGGACCAGACTTTAACATAGGCCTTTGGAGACATTTTAGGTGCAAATTTTTGCACACAGTATGAATATACTGCCTTTGAGTCTTAAGTCACAAATTTATTTGACAGCTAAAATAGCACCAGAGCAATCAATGGAAGCTTCAGACTTTCCAATACAAGTCCTTGGTGGAGCAGTAGGACAGTCTATTGGGAATTGGGGGGAGAAACATTTATGTTGAAGTCACATTGGCAAGGTACCGAGAGAACACAAAATCATTTTCTTATTTTTATAATACAATTATTATGCATTTCTACATCATTGGAGTTGCATGAAAAGTTATCACAAATTTCGCTTATGATCTGACATTATTTCTAGGGTCAGAGGTTGAGGAGTAGCTGAAGTTTACTCATGAGGTTAATACCAAAACATCACTGAAAGCTGAGTCAAAGGGCCAGATGGGATGCAGTATACCTACCTAAAATCTCACCACTTGGGGACGTTGAGGAAAGAGGATTCCTTGAACAGAGGCAATTAGCTGCCAGCACGAACAGCATAATGAGACCCTTGCTTCAAAAAAGTGTCCTTGATGGTGGTGGTTCAGGGACTCCTCCACTGCCACCAAATCAGTGTTATGTTGCAGAACTCTTCCTCTTCCTTTGTCATTTCTTTCTCTGTGTCCCCTCAGGCACTGGTTACCGAATGTTAGTACACTCAGAAACACATTGAAGCCTAGCTATCACAGATCGCTGGGTCCACTGCTACAATTTCTGATGTAGCATGTTTGTCAGCACTAAACCTGAGAGCCTGCTGTGCTACCAGGAAGTTCCTGGGTATGTTGCTGCTGCTGCTGCTGCCGCCCTCCAGACGAAGCCAAAAACCACCGCCCTGATGTTTTAAGCTTGGTTGGAGATCCTAAGGATCACAGTGAATATTTATGCAGAGTCCCTAAAGTGAGGGCAAGAGCCAAGAACATCACCAGTCTGTCGTGCGTGTTGCACAAAACAGATCCCTGCTAACACTGGAGAGAGAAGCGCACGAGGGAGATGGCCCGAGTCCACAGGGTCAAGTAAAGATCAAGCTGGTTCCCAACGCGTACCTGGTAGAAGGGTCTTTTAACTTTCTTCTCCGAGGAAGAGAGGCAGGGCAGGATCCGCAGACGTTCATTGTGACTGAGAAGCCAAGAGGGAGGTTGTTTGGCTTGGCGGACACCACGCCTGTGACTTCCTGATATTTTTCTCTGTCCTGGAAGTTCAAACATTTAGAATTTTACTCTCTTACCTCCTTAAAAATCCATCTTCTTACCCTTGCTATCCCTAAAATCCTTTGCGTGTGTGGGACAAGAAGGGCAGGGAAGGGCATTTGCACTGTGATGTACCACAGCAGTCTGTTTCCTACCACTTTCTTGGCTGCCATGGATCTTCATGCCAAAGAATCATGCTACTGATTTATTTGCCATTTCCAGGCCTGATGAGTTCAGAATGATTAGGGTCTCAGCAAAAGAACCAATCCATTAAAATATCTCATTTGAGGCTAATGCCATAGTTTGATTTGATAATAATTAAAAGCATGGTGAAGTGTTGTTTCTTAACATCTTGTCCAGCTAAATGGTATTAGCTGGAAAGGTCAAAGTTATTAAAGGTAGAGACCTCCTCTGGCCCACCACAAGCACAGCCTATCCAGCACCAGGTCTGCCGCATGAGTCAGACCTCTTCCTGCCCAGTGCAAGCACAGCCTGTCCAGCAGCCTGGCGAGTGAGTGAGTGAGTGAGACCTCCCTCCCTCAGCCTACCCAGCAGACTGGACTGAATGACCAACCCATGGGCGCGCAATTCTGCACCAAAGGTCACTGCTATACAGAATGATACATACAAGGAGCAAAATGCAATCTCAGGTCCTGAACCCACCTGTAACAAACACAGGAGACATTACCGTACAAGAAAATGAGAATCATGTAGCTGAAATCTC
>PVJA010005658.1:41946-77923 GCA_004027025.1 Myocastor coypus
AAAAAAAAAAAAAAAAAAAAAACAGCTGTAGAAAAGCATAGGTGGAATCAGAACAGAAATAACCTCTGAAGAAAAAAACAATTGATCTGTAAATTAATAGCATCTGAAGTAGAACATCTGAAAGCAGAAACAACCTCTGAAGTAGAAAAAGAAAGGATAACTATAATGAAAGACTTAATAAATTCATCTAAAGAAGACATTGATAAAAAAAATTAGAGGAGATTAGAGAAATGATGGCATCCTTGAACGGGCAATGTAGAAAAGAAATAGATCACATGAAACAGGTTCAAAGAGATGTACAGGAAAATAAAATCTCAATCACAAGCTAGCAACACCGTATAAATGAAAGTCAAGATAGCGTTTCAGATCTTGAAGACAAAGTCACAGCTAGTGAAAAGGTAAGAAAGGATCTCTTAAAGACAACCAGGATGCAGGAAAAAATATTAACAAAGAAGTAGCAGAACTGAACCAGACCTTGGAACAACTGGACTTAGTGGACGTACACAGAGTGTTCCACCCAACCAGTTTTGAATACACATTTTTTTCAGCTGCACATGGGACATTTTCCAAAACTGACCACATACTAGTGCACAGGTCATGCTTAAGTATATGCAAGAAAACAGAAATTATGCCATGTATATTATCTGAAAACAATGCAGTGAAAGTGGAAATTAATGACAAAAGAAATCACAAGACCCCCAGAAATACATGGAAATTAAACAACACCCTTCTCAGCAACCAGTGGGTTACAGATGAAATTAAACAAGAAATTAAACAATATTTACACTTTAATGAAAACTCAAACACAATGTACCAGCATTTATGGGATGTAATGAAAGCAGATCTTAGAAGGAAACTTATAGCCCTGAACTCACACATTAAGAAAACAGAATGGGAACAAATAAATACTCTTACACAGCACCTAAACTGAGTAGAAAAGGAAGAGCAAACAAAACTCAAAGCCCAAAGAGGGGAGAAAATTATAAAGATTAGAGCAAAATTTAACTCTATCAAGACAAATAAAACAATGCAAAGAATTAATGAATAAAAAAGCTGGTTCTTTGAAAGATTAAATAAACTTGAAGCTAACCTCTTCAAAAAGAAGAAAGAAAAGACTCAAATTCAAGCAATAAGGAATGAAAAGGGTGAAATTGCTACAGACCCAGCAGAGATTCAGAGGATCATGAATAGCTACTTTGAAAATCTTTACTCTCATAGAATTGAAGACACAGATGAAATGAACAGATTCCTAGAAAGGTACACAGTACCAAAATTGAATCAAGAAGATATAAGAACTCTAAATAACAAATAACAGTCAATGAAATACAAAATGCAATAAAAAGTCTACTGACAAAGAAAAGTCCAGATTCTGATGGTTTCACAGCTAAATTCTACAAGAAATTTACAGAATACATAATCCCAATACTCTGCCAACTGTTCAATAAAATTGAAAAAGAAACAATCCTCCCAAAATCATACCTAGAGGCAAGTACACCATACCAAAACCAGAGAGAGATACAACTAAAAACAGAACTACGGGCAATTTCTCTCATGAACATAGATGCAAAAATCCTCAATAGAATACAGAAAATCACAAAGATTATACTCGATGACCAGGTAGGATTCATTCCAGGGATACAAGGATGGTTTAATATATGCAAATATATCATTGTAATACACTATATCAATAGAACCAAAGCCAAAAACTACATGATCATCTCAATTGATGCAGAAAAGGCTTTTGACAAAATGCAACACTCATTCATATTCTAACTATTACAGAAAATAGGAATAGAGGGTCTCTACCTTGGTCTGATAAAAAAAAAATCTATGACAATCCAATGGCCAACATAATTCATAGTCTACAGTTTGGGATTTTGAATTTCTAGGTCCAGAGTGGTAAATATAGCTTGAATTATATATATATATATATATATATATATATATATATATATATATATATATATATGAGGTACCTTCCCAGCTATCTCCTCAGCCCCTATTTTTATATTTTTGAAAGAAAATACAAAATAGTATTAAAAAAGAGATTGCAAATAATACAAAATTTCACTAAAACGAGTATAAATTCGATAGTGTTTGTTGTATTATATAGTTTTGCTTTGAAATTAGTTGGTGAGATTACCAGATATATACATGCAAAATTAGAAAAAGAAAGAAAAATAGAAAAAAATTATAGGATATTAAAAAGACGGAAGGCCTCTCGACTTTAGCGCCATCTTTTTAGCAGAAACCTCTGCGCCATGAGAGCCAAGTGGGGGAAGAAGTGAATGTGCAGACTGAAGTGTAGAAGAAGAAAGATGAGACAGAGGTCCAAGTAAAATAGTTCGTACACCCATGGAGGCCAAAGGAACAGAAATAAAGAATGCTGGAGGCTGACAAGGCTGGAACAGGTTTTGGACTGTGCGCTGTCAAGAATGTACCAATGGATTAGAACTGCATTGCTATCTGATTGCCAAGACCACCTCAAAGAGAGATCGACTGGGTTCAAACTAAGCAGTCCCCTGGGTTTTTGACCTGGACCTCTGGCATTCTGGACTACTGTTCTCGCTTCTGGCTGACTGTAAAGCGTGTACAATAAATCATCTCTTCTGTGTTAGCTGAAGAATCAAAATAAAATAAAATAAAATAAAATAAAATAAAAAGATGGAAGGGCCAGGCAGGATGGCTCAGTGGTCTAAAGTCCCTGCTTAGGAAAGCTTGGGTGGCTGCAGGGACTGCAGTTCGATCCCCAGCACCACATGCTGCGCCAGCCCTGCCCTGAGGGCAGGCTGAGCCAGCCATAAAAATAAATAAACAAACAAACAAAAGTTCTGAAACAAGAATAAAATTAAAAAAATAAAAATTAAAAAGACAGAAAAAAGACAAAAAAATGAAGCATAACTGCTTCTTTCCACAGGCCAGTGGACATGTACGGTACAATTATCCAAACCATCCTGCTCACTTGCACTTCTAACAAGTTCTGCACTAACAGTTCTCCAGCTGGAGAACCGCTGATCCCAATGACAGGATGCTGGGTTCCTCCAACTTCACTTACACACCACCCATATTTCAAGATGCAGGGTGACCTCAAGAGCCACTACACTGCTGCACTGGATTTATGTTTGAACTCTGTGGCACCTGCGTTGAGGGAGGGTGTGTGACTTGCCCTGATTCTCCAGCACAGAGGCTAAGCTTCCTGTTCCTTTCTCCCAACCACACGGGTGGCTGGAACCAAAGTGGAGTAAACGTACTCTGGCTGGGCTAATCAAATTCTCTTATCCAGGGATTAGAAACATTAAATAAAGCAAAGCTTCTGCTTCTTATTCTTCCCCAAACCCTGTTACTTAGTTCTTCCACCAATCTTACAGCCTGACAGTGTCTTCCAATAATCTATTCTGCAGTTTTGAAGAATTAACAGAAAAATTTAAATTCATCAAGTCTTAAAAATAACTATTTTCCCAAGAATCTTCTTTTAGTTGCCTACTAATATCTGAATAAAGGAGCCATGAGTGAATATGACACAGTATAAATAGTAAAAATTGGTACATTTTTCTGTAGCTTTGATAACTGTCATGCCTGTTCGCTATTGTTTACTATCTGTTAAACAAAGATGATTGCATCTACTAGGAAGAGCCCAGGAGGGATTGTGTGGGTGGTGACACAATTTCTGGCACTAATAGACATGATAGGGCCCCTGTTTGGGGTACAGAACCATAACAAACATGCAAGAAAGATACCCTGGAGTGTAAGGACAACAGCATGAAAATTCACAGGGAGACAGCATGGCACTACATCAGGATGAAGAGAAAAAAGAGCATCTAGCAGCCCTGATGGACTCCACCTTTTACAGTTTTGATGCTTTGGATAAAATTCTTCATCCTTGGTAGGAATTCAATGTATGAGACTGCAGGAACAGCTGAACTCACCTTTGGAGTTTCAGTAGGCTACACAAAGGATTCCAGGAAGCAGAATTGGTCTGATTCACCAGCACCACCTCTGAAGATTTCTACCTTTAATATCTTTTTAAATTAAATTTTATTTTAAAGAGTAAAACTAGCAGAAACAAGATAGAAAAACAGTAACTAGCATGAGTGCATATAATACAGAATATCAAAACAAGAAAAATTTAACAATGGTTGTGCTACATATTTTCATCATCAAATCTGTTGAGATTAATAGATATAAGACTGATCAAACAATTAAACATTAACATTTTCAATAAACATTTTTTTAAATCTTCCAAATGCATTTTATTTTTAAGTCACTCTTCTTAAAAAAATTATAGGGGTTGAGGATGCAGAAAACTAACACAAGGTCCTGAGAGTGATTCCTGGTACTGCCAGGTATAACTTTCTGCACAGAAAATCCAAATGAATCTATAAAACAAGGCAAATCCTAAACTGACCCTCAGTACCAACAAAAACAAAGCCAACCAACAAACAAAAAGAAACAAGAATAAAAATAAAATAAGAAATCTGTAAATCTGTGTAGTTAAATGGCAAACATTTTAAAATAAAAATAAATAGAAAATCCCAGTTAATTTCAGCCGTTAGAAATGGACTTTGTCCTTTTTCTTTAATTTTGGCAGATTGACTTCCTATTTTCTATTGTGTGTGTGTATGTGTGTGTCTGTGTGGTGTGAGTGTGTGTGTATTTATGTATCTTGAGAAGGAGAAAAACTACATAGTTTAAAGTTGACCCCTTTTTTATTTGGTTGTTGTTGTTCAACCAACCAAATCCTTTTTCTTTCTTTCTTTCTTTCTTTCTTTCTTTCTTTCTTTCTTTCTTTCTTTCTTTCTTTCTTTCTTTCTTTCTTTCTATGTATTTAGTACAGGGTCTACAGAGTCTACCTACACAAATTGGAGTTATAGCGATCTTCCTGTTTTCAGCCTTCCAAGTGCTGGGATTACAAGCATGTGCCACCAGGCCCAGTCTCAATCACTGGCTCAGTGCACCCCAGGGGGTGGGGCTGGCACAGTACATCAAGAGTCGAACCCCTGACCCCTGCATCTGCCTTAGCAGGCAGTTCAGTCTGCTGAGCTATCTGGCCAGCCCTCCACCAGATCCTTTAAATTGCAGTTCCAAAATATACTGACAACAGCCTTAAGGATAGAAACGCAATGGGACATTTAGTTAAGCTGCAGTACGCTCAGGGTATAGATGGTTGAAATTATTTATTAAGACAGAAGACCGCATAGTCCCTTATGTGGCAGCATGTCTGGAGAGACCTGGAATTCTCTAAACCTGGACAGGCCAGTGCCAGAAAGACAAATAAACAGGAAGACCTGAAAGATGTCTAGGAAGGCACAAAAGCTGCGTTTTGAACTTTGCTCCTATTTTATTTAAGCCAATCTGCATGATAATGTAAATGCTATGACTCTGAACATTCACTTGCCTTCCATCAAAATCGTCTTACTCAGAAAACATGTTGTGCATGCTTTCTTCCTATTAAAAATACTTTTAAAATAGTCTAGGGAAAAAATCTTAGCACAGAGAAAGACTAATAAAAATGAGGACATAATCATTTTCATGTGGACTAAGTTGAATTAATTTGCAACCTTTCAGTGTAGGAAATTTCTTCATATAAAAATACAAATTTTGGAGATTGTCTTTAAATTTGGGCGAGGTGGTCACATGTGCTTTCTTTGTCTAAAGGAGCTAAGCTGCCCGAAGACCATGTGCTCTCCAGATTCCAGCAACCTCCACTCTTGCAGAAGCTTCCTGCTACCTCTGGAGGCATTGCAATTCACATCTTCTGCTCAAAGTTTAGAAATAAAAATCCTGTCTTCGTCATGGATGATTATGAGAATACCTCTTCCCAAGCTGGGTCAAGAATAATAAAGAACTTTGCACCTCTGGTGCTCATCCCATGAAAATGGGAAGCTCTAGGTAACTTGATCTCTCTGGGCCACGTGAAGGTGGGACTTCCAGGCAGTAGCTGGATAGAAGGGAAGGACAAAGCAAGAAGGAAGAGAAGTGGGAATTCCGGAAGTGGGAGGCATGGGAACTTCAGAATTGACCTTGAGTGGCTGGTAGCAGAAAGTTATTAAAAATATGTATATATTTTCGGGTTAAGGCTTAGGGGAAGGAGGAGTTTTAGCAAAAGTTGTGACTAGAACTTTGGAGATCAACAAACAGAGAAACGAATGCAGAGAAATTTCTACAATGGGGTGAGTGTTTCCTATTGGACATTTTTGTAATTTAGGGGTCAAGCAATGATGTCTTTATCTCAAGATAAATGTGGGAAGCAAAAGGAAAAAAGGAACCAGGAAGGAAACAATTTGTACTTCTGAAAAAGAAAATCTTCCTTTCCTTTTCTTTTCCTACTTTCCCTTCTGCTCCTTTCCTCTTTCCTCTTTTTCACTCTCTTCTATTGTCTCTCCTTTCCTTTCTTCCTCCCGCTGACTCTTCTCCTTCCTCCCTCTTTCCAATTACTCTCTTTCAATACACTAAGAGCATGCTATCTTGCTGACGTGCATTCACACAGCCGACTGTAAAATGAGACAACAAATGTTTAATACAATGGCGGAGGCTGACCTTATAGTGGGAAAGGCCCAGGGTCCCATAAGGAGGGGTCTTGTGATATCAAAAAAGGAAGGAGACTGATACCAGATACTCTTTGCCTCTTGGCGACTTTTCTCTAATTGCTGAAACAAAATGCATCATAGCCAAAATTAAGGAAGGGTAGCTTTATTTAGTTCACAGTCTGTGGAGGTTTCCGTCGCTAATCAGCTGGGTCCAAAGCAGAGTGGGAACCAGTTGTTCGTGGCTGCAGAAGACAGCAAAAGCACAAAGAGCAGAAGGGGAAGGAGCAAGCCCTTTTCTCTCCCTTACATTGTATGCAGGCTACCTGCCCTAGGGTGGGTGTAGCCTTTATATCCCCACACCCAGCACCAGACAGTGAACCAATCATAAAATAAATTCATCAGCCTCCGAAACATCTGCCCTCCATGACTGCATCAGTCTTCAGGTGGGGGTGAGGGTGGGCATCCAGACACAAACCATAACCATTTGAACCACTCCAGAATTGTAACTTACTAGCTGTATGCATTTCAACAAGTTTCTAAATCCTACTCATCTGTTAACTGGGAACATCAATATTTATTGGACATTCACTCAAGTATGTGATATGCATTAGACTAGGGGATAGTCACAAAAGCTCTTTGAGAAAAACATTATTATCCTCATTTTATTTATGAAATAATGGAGGCAGGCATTGTGTCTCTTTTACCAGTGTCATGCTGATGCTTTCATATAGAGTTTATCTTCATTTAGTTACTGTAGAACCCAAAGATTGGGGGTTGGTAGTTTGCTATACTCACAGATCTCAGAGAGGAGTTATACTCCTAGCTCATTGAGCCTAGGCAGGTAGCAGTCAAGAGGCAGAGAAGGGCAAGGTTGGGCTATCATGATGTCTGCAAGAAGGAACAGATGATAGGATAGGTCAATTTCTGATTATCTAGTTTGAATGATTTCAGTGGGCTGTGGGCACATAGGCTGCCTCTGCTTGTCTGGCTTCCAGCCCAGAGGTGGTCTGGGCCAGTGGATAGGGCTTTGGATTATAAACTCAATAAAGAGGGGTGTTTGTATTTATAAAGCATATATCTCCTACCTCTGTGAAGCAATCCTTTGAGAATCCACAGGGGCCCTTATACGAAAGCATCAGAACATAGAATATGAAAGAGGAAGTCAAAATAATAGTTTTTTTTTAAGTGATGAAGCTGGGGCTTGATATTGCTTTCTTAGCCCAAATCCAGCACCTTAACATGCTGTGGTAGGAAAAACACGAAGGTGTAGAGGAGGAGATCTGAGATGACTAGGTTACCTACAGTTGGAAGCCAACTTATGGATCCATAAAATGTGGTCAATCTGGTTTCCTGAATAAGAGCATTCTGTACATCTTTGTACACCCAAGACCTCGTCATCTTGAGGCACCATGAGCTTTCTCAATAGACTGACAAAAACAGTAGTACAAAGAAGAACTATAGTGGGCCAGTGGAAGATCATAAAATAAAATGGCCATGGTGATGACTTTGGGCAAACATTGCCTCTTTATTTTAGAAGGAATTTCCAGAACCACTAGTACAATCAAAGCTCGTGAAGTGAAGCTTTCTTTGGAATTATTTTTATCAAAGTTCCTTGCGACGAAGGGAAGCTGCTCGCCTTTCTCCTGAAGACGTCAGGTCTCCACATTCTTGGAAATAGTAGTCATCTGGTCCAGTTCATTTTATTTCCTAGCCAGATGTGGAACAGGAGGCAGACTGAGGAGTGGGACTGCTAATGATTTGGGGGATGATCACCTGGAGTTATTTTGTAGAGAAAAAGTCACTGAAGGAGAACACACTTTTCATTTAGTCAACAAAGTAATTGCCTCTACACACATGTAGCTCTGGATTGTTTACCAATATATGACATTCCTGGAATTGCACGAATTCTCTTTAAAGAGTACATTTTATTTTCAGGCACAATGGAAGAGGTCAGTTAAAACTAGTTTTGATTAGGAAATCAAATTCCATTTTATTATTTTGCTATGGATCAGTGGTCTACAATATGTGAGGATAGATGTTAGGTAAGTGAAGTTCAAGGGGCTTTATAGACAAGAGGAACCTTAATATATTTCCACTTTTATTTCATGGGGCAGTAGTAGCTTTTTGCTGATTTTATGGCTATGAAAATAAGTATTCATCAGTTTTTAAAAAGAAACTGCAGGTTTCCTTAAAGAACATATTTCTCTAGAGAATATAGAAGACTTAGATTTAAGACTGGGAAATTAAATGCCATTCACTTTAATATAGCAAAAATAGTTTTGAAATGGCAATTTCAGTGGCTTTCTAAATGTGTCCTGTCAGGAACACTGACAGACTCTGCCGTAGTTACAGCTATTAAGTACAAATATTGGAGTCAATGCATTCCATTATATTCTTTTATTGTCACTACAATATGCTCTTTTTCTCTATATTTTAGTAAAGATGTTTAACATAAAAAAGAAGATATAAAAATACAGATTACATTATGGTGACCAAGACAGTAGTCTACATGACTAAAATCAAGACAAACTGATTTATATAGTAAATGTACAGTCACTGAACAAGCCTAGTACTTGATATTAATCCAGGCTGCACATGTATAAAGTGCTCTGACCATAGGTTTAGGCAAATAAATAATTTCTTAGAACATCAAATTGCCAGCTGTTCTGACTGCCTTATTATGCTGGTGTTTTGAAAGAGCTTCTGTATAATATGAAAAGAACTGGCGTGAAACTTAAAGATTGCAAAACATAGATCACAGTTAAAAACATCTTTCTAATGGAATTCTACATAAAATATGCACAGTAAATCTTGCTACTTAAAAACAAAAGCATGTATTTTTTAAAAATACATTTTACAGAGAATATCCAATCAGTATACTTTGCTGGGTTTTAAATTATTTATTTATTTATATTTAAAAAAAATGTATTTAGTACAGGGTCTACAGGGTCTCATTACATAGATTGGACTCGTATTGATCTTCCTGTTTTCAACCTCCCGAGTGCTAATATTACAGATGCGCACCACCATGCCCAGTCTCAATGTAGGTCTCAGTGTTCCTGAGGGAAGGGGTCAGCACAGCATGCCGGCAGTCAAACCCCAGGCGCTGTACTCTGTCTAAATAGGTGCTTTTGTCTGCTAGCTATCTGGCTGGCCCTTCCTGCTAGATGTTAGAAAACATTGATTTTATTGATACATTTCAGATATACATAATGACTGACTCATCACAGGCAATTTGCATCTGTATATAATATATCTGAATTCTTCTTTTTTCACCCAAATTCCCTTCTCTCACTTAAACCCCTATCCCCATACTTATTTACAAAACTTTGTTTCCGTTTTTCCCTTTTATTCTCTTGAAAAAATTTTCCTTTCTCATCTCTGCCTCTCCCTTGGTCCCTTTCCATTTTAACATTTTTTTTCTATTTCCCAATATCTATTATACATTTTGTTTCATATTTATCCTTTAGTTTCTCACACCAGAGAAACAATGCAATATTGAAACGTGTATATCATTTATTTCACTTATGAGTATGGTCTCAAGGTGTTCCATTTACCTAGAAATGTCTCAACTTTATCTTTCGTTATGACAGAGCATTACTTCATTGAACTAAAAAAACCCCATAACTTCTTTATCCATTCTTCAGTTGATATGTACTTGGGATGGGCTCAAGATTTAGCTATTACACACTGTGCTGCTAGAAACATGCATGTGCATATATTGCTCTGGTGTTGTGTTTTTAATTGATTCAGGAAACACCAAGAAGAGACATAGTTGGAACAAATGGAACCTCCAGTTTTGGGGTTTGTTTATTTGCTTGTTTTTTTTAAGAATCTCTCCACTGATTTACTCAGAGATTGCACTAGTCTATACTTCTACGTATGTGGATAAGGGTCCCTTCATCCGCACAGCTCTGCCAACATTTACTATAGGTTGATTTCTTGATAATAACCATTTCTTTCTGGAGTGAGATGGAATCTCAGTGTTGTTTTAACTTGTGTCTCTCAAATGAACAGCGATATTTGGACATTTTTTCATATTTTTATTTGGCATTTGTACTTGTTCAAATGAGATGTATTCATTTTAGATTCCCATTTTTGGGCTGGTTCTTTGGAAGGGTTCTGATATTTTTTCACTTCTTTATATATTCTAAATATTAGTCCTTTGCCTGAGGGGCAGCTGGCTAAAGTTTTTTCCACTCTAGAGATTATCTATTCATTTTATTGGAAAATTCTTTTGCTGTGCAAAAACTTGTTAATAATGTGAGACCCAAGTTACTGATTTTTTTTTTTCATGTGATTGAGGTTTTGTTCATTAAATCTTTGCTTATACCAATATCTTCAAAAATTCTATTTATTCTTTTTTTTTTTTTTTTTTGTCTTTTTGAGACAGGGTCTCACTATGCAGTTGAGGTTGACCTTGAGCTCACTTTTGTAGCCCAGGCTGGTCTCGAACTCACACCAATCCTCCTGCCTCAGCTTCCCAAGTGCTGGGATTACAGGCGTGAGCCACCACGCCCGGCTAAAAATTCTATTTATTCTATGTTCTAGTAAATTTAATTTTGCTCTTTCAATGTTTACTTTTTAATGCATTTTTATTTTACTTTAGTCCATTGTGAAAGATATGGGTCTAGTTTTAGTCTTTAGCATGTGAAAAGACAAAGTTTCCAGCCCTATTTATTAAAGAGGCTGTCTTTCTTCCAGAGAAGGTGTTTGGTCCCCTTGCCAAAGATAATGTAGCTGAGTGTTTGGATTTGTTTCTGTGTCTTCTAATATGTTCCACTGATCCTCAGTTCTGTTTTTGTTGTTGTGTGTGTTTGCCAGTACCATTCTGGTTTATTTTATTTAATTTTTTAATTTTTAATTTTCTTTATTTAGGACAGGGTCTACAGAGTCTTACTATGTAGACTGGGCTCTGGTGATTCCCTTGTTTTCAGCCTCCCAAGTGCTGGGATTACATGCACATGCCATCATGCCCAGTCTAATGTTGAGAAGGATTTTACTTATTTATTTATTTATTTATTTATTTATTTATTTATTTATTTATTTATTGGCTGGCTTAGGCTCCCATAAGGATGGGTGTGATGCTGCATGTGGAACTGGGGATTTAACCACAGTCCCCTGTGTCTGACTGGTTTGGCCACCATGCTATTTTTATCATGGTGGCTTTGTAGTACAATTTCAAGCCAGAGATTGTGATGGCCTTGCCTTTGCCCAAGATTGCTTTTACTATTCCAAGTCTGTACTTATTCCAAATAAATTTTAAGGTTATTTTCTCTATTTATGTCAGGTATATTATTGGTATTTTGTCTAGGACTGCATTAAATCAGCACAAAATTTTAGAGGCATGGCCATTATACTGTACTAGTTCTAAGCAGGATCAAGGAATATCCACTGATCTTTCCATTTTCTGATAACCCCCTTGAGTACTACAGTTTTCAGTGTAAAGGTCTTTTATTCCTATATTAATTTTTTAATTAAAAATAATTTTAATGTGTTGGTACACAGTCTCACCGTGAAGTTCAGAATCATAGTGATCCTCCTGTTTTTACCCTCCCCAGTAGTGTGATTACAGGTGTGCACCACTATGCCTGGTCTCAATGGCTGGCTAAGTCTGCCCTAAGATCAGGGACAGCAGAGCCTGTGGTGCTGGGGATCAAACCCTTATTCCTGGGCTTGCCTAAACAGGTGTTTAGTCTGTAGAGCTATCTCACTGGCCTTCCTTCATTAGACTAATTCTTAAGTATTGAATTTTTGGATGCTATTGTGAAAGGTGTGGTTTTCTTAATTTATCTCTTGGTGAGTTTGTTATTTGTATAAGGCATACTATTGCTTTGAGGGTGTTAACTTTATATGCAGCTATGTTGCTTATTTTGATTATTAAATCTAGAAGGCTTTTGGTGGGGTGCTTCTAATTCTTTGAATACTCTGTGTAGAGTATTATGTCATCTGCAAATAATGATAACTTAATTTTTCTATCTTTCTTTCTCTTGTCTATCTGTTCCAATTAATTTTTATACCACCATTTGACTCAGTACCCAGGCTCGACCTGTGAGTGGGACCACCCAGGGCTGGCTGGAAATTCATTTGACTTAGTACCCAGGTCCAGTATGTGAGTGGAATTTCATCCATCAGACACACCTGGTGTGGAGCCCTGTGGGAGAACTCTCTACAGAGAGGCTAGAGGCAAGACCAACTCAGCTGATACAGGAGCCAGAGTGGCACACCAGGTTCACCTCCAATTGATGAATGGCTAAAGAAGTTGTGTCTTTTATAGTTCAAGGACTGCAGCAAGAAGAAGTGGAGCACAGCAATCAGACCCAGGCCACACCCACCTGGACCAGGTTGAACTTGGTAGATCCGGACCTGCAGCTAAGGTCCAAGGCTCTACCAAAGCTCTACACCAAAGGTCAGAAGACAGTGCTATGCAGAATGACAAAGAGAAGGAACAAAATAAAGTCTCAGGTCCGAGAACAAATGCAGGAGACAACAGCATAGAAGAAATTGGAAATCACACACCTAATCTCTCTGAAATAATAGCATTTGCAGTAAAGAAACAATTGTACAAAGGCGTAGAGGAAATCAAATCAGAAATAACTCCTGAAGTAAAAAAAGAAATAATACTTATAATAAAAGAAATACTAAGTGCTTCTAAAGACAATGATAAAAAAAAATAGAGGAGAATAGAGAAATGACGGAATCCTTGAATGAGCAACAGAAGAAAGAAACAATACATGAAGCAGACTCAAAGTGCTATACAGGAACTTAAAAAGCTCAATCACAAGCTGGCAAAATCATCTCAATGAAAGTGAAAATAGACTTTCCGACCTTGAAGACACCATTGTAGCTAATGAAAAGATAAGAATAGATCTCTTAAAAACAACTAGGATGCAGAAAAAATAATTAAACATCTGCAAGATGATGCAAAGATGAACAATATAAGACTAATAGGCACCAGTGAAAAAGAAGGGGTCTGTACAAATGATATAAAAAGAATATGAACAGAAATAATAGCAGAGAACTTCCCAAATATGGGAATCAATCTGACATTCAGTAACTGAAGCATATAGAACTCCAAATAATATCAACCCAATTACGACCACATCTAAACATATAATAATTAAGATCCCAGAAATTCTGTGTAGGAACAATATACTAAAGTTTACTAGTGAAAAGAAACAGATCACATTTAAGGGAAAATCCACTAGAATAATGGCAGATTTCTCTTCACAAACCATCATGTCAAGAAGAGCATGGAACAAAGTACTACAAGTCTTTCAAGAAAACAAATTCCAACCCAGATTGATATACCCTGCAAAACTCTCTTTCAAGTACAGTGGAGAAGTGAAATACTTCCAGGACAAAGACCAACTAAAGAATTTCATGATGACAAAGCCAAGCCTACACAGACTACTAAAAGATACTCTAGAGAGGGATCAAAATGACCACAGCTCCATGAAGGAGAATGGGAAGAACACACAAAATAGGGCAAACAATTAAACACTGGAGAAAAAGAGGTATACAACAGCAGTCTTTCAATTGTTATTTTATATGCAGTAGCAAAATATTTACATCAGCATATTCTACAAGTGGACTTCCCGTGAACCCTATGGGTCATGATGCTGTCTGAGTCTACAGGGTAGATATCAAGAAAATAGCAGTAGGTCAGTACCACAAATGACACCTGGCCACCAGTAAGCGTCATGGACTCTGTCCACGTCTACAACATACTAAAATTTTGTGCAATATCCTATCCCCAAACTGTTAGAAGTAGTGGACATATGTTTGCCATTCTAGTCTTTATGTTATGTTCTACTTTTAGTAATTGTTTACTGTCATGAAAACTTCCTTTTAATTGATATTTTGTATATATTAACCTATGAAATACTATGTGAGTACTCTGAATTGATCACAGATTCATACATATATTACACAACATTCTGGCCTCTTAGTTGGAATCATGATTTAATTTTAATTTTGGAATACTGTTCTGAAATTTTTAATTAATTTTCTGAGTATTGTTTAATTTTAATTTTGTTTAATGATTTATACTGTATCCTTGACTTACAATCTACGTATAAGACATTGTATCATGTTTTCTTCTACTATTAGAAAGTTTTAAAAGTATATTTCCATTGACTTTATATTAGTTCTCCATTACCTTTTACACACACACACAAAGGCACACAGACACACACACAAAACCCTATGTATACAACTTGACATAAGATTGATAACTTTTGTAGAAATCTTCAATGACCTTTTTTCTTTTTTTCTGTATTTAGGAGAGGGTCAACGGGGTCTACAGGGTCTCCCTATGTAGATCGGAGTCATATTGTTTCTTCTGCTTTCAGCCTCACAAATTGCTGGGATTACAGGTGCATGCCACCACACCCAGTCTCAATCATGATCTCAGTGTGCTCTGCAGGTGAGGCCAGCACTGCATGCTGGAAATTGAACCCAAGCTCAATGACCTTTTAAATGGGTTCATCTTATATAATTATATTTTACATAGTCCTGTATAACTACCATTTTTAGAGCTCTTTATTCTTTATCCAGGGTCATACAACTACTTCACTTGCCTTCTGGATTATGGTCTTTGTTAGTTTCTATATGCTATGTCTGGAGATATTAGAATATTTTGAGTAAAATATTTCACTTTTAGTTTGCTTCTAGTCTTTATGTTATGTTGTTTTTAGTAATTCTTCATTGTCATAAAAACTTTCTTTTAATTGATATTTTATATATATTAACCTATTAAATACTATGTGAGTACTCTGAATTGATCAAATGTATGTTTTGTATAAAATTCAATGAGGACAGATTTTTTTCAGTCCTTTGAATTAATTAGTCCAGTTTCTTACTCACTCACTCTTTTTTTCCCCTGATGTGGAATAAGATGCTATTTAATTTTGTTCCTCTATAGCTAATATTTTTGTTTTATGTATATGCTTTAATGATTTTTTTCTTTACAATTAGTTTTGGGCACTTTCATTTTTGTGTATCTTTGTGTGATTTTATTCACACTTCTTGTGCAAAATGTTCATTTTTCTTGAAAACGTGCTATAATTTCAACTAATTTTAGAAATTTTAAATATTTAAATATTTATTGCCTTGAGAATTCTATTATATGGATATAAGTTTTTTGATTTTGGCACAGAGTAAACTATTGTATGACTGATCTATAAATTCTTCTTCATTTTTATTTTAGACAGTTTTATTGTTACATTCATTTAAGATTGTAAGTGATTTACTTACAATGTGCAGTCTATTATTAATCTCATGTTTATATTAATTTCAGAAATTTTTCTCTGAAATTCACTTTGTCTACATCTTATATCTTTCACAATTCAATATTTGTCTACAATTTTGAATATGCTATATAATAATTGATTTTCAATACAGTTAATAAATTTTTTTTCTAGCACTGTATTAACTAGAAGTGGTTCCAGGGGACATCCTTGTCTGGGTCCTGATTTTAGAGTGAAAGCTTTCAGTTTTTGATCAATTAGTATGATGTCTGCTTATCACAGGTGGTTTATGTCACATTGAGATTAAGGCCATCTGTTTTAATTCTCTGTGATACCCATTCTCATAAATGGGTATTAGACTTTGTCAGATGCCTTTTCTGCATCTGTTGAGTTGATTATATACATTTTGTCTTTGGTTCTGCTAATATGATTTATTACATTTATTGATTTGGTTATGTTGAACCATCCTTGTATCCCTGGGATAAATGCTACTTGGTCACAGTTTATAATCTTCTTGATCGTTTGCTGCATTCTGCTTGTCAGTATTTTCTTTACTATTTTTTCTAAAGCCCAGCCTCTATTTATTTACTCAGCAGTGCTGTGATTCAAAACAAATGAACAGGGAGAAGAGATCGCAGACCCACACCACATGCCTTGGATCTGCTCAGGGCTGGAATTTTGCATAGTTTTATTCATAAGAGGTAACAATGTCTTTTAGTTAATGAAATAAATTATTCTTTAAATAGACATTTTCATAGTGCTGGTTAAAGTGATTAGGTGAAGTGAGAATGCACAGCAGCAAATCTTAAGAGTAAATTATCAGTCTTCGTCTGAATCATCAGAGAATTAGGGAGCGGGATCCCCAGGAGCAGAGCCCCCGCATGCCCCCTCTGGTGGATGGAGCTGCTGGAGGCTTCTTCCTTGGCAGAGTCCTGGGCAGAAGAGCTGTTGTTGGACACAGTGCACTCAGGTCGTTCTCCCAGCTCGTAGTGTTTTCATCTCTTCTCTAAGTTTCTTGGTCATATAATTTCTATATTTTATAATTGAAAATGTTTCAACTGTAGAAAAGTACTGAGCAAAAATGCCCGTATTCTGGATCATAATGATGGTGACGATCATGATGGGCTGGAAAATTAGCTCTGTTCAGTAAAAAGAATTCTGACCCAGTACCTCTATATTCTCCTTAATAGACATTTAGACATTTATATTTTTAATTACAATAGCATATTCAGCAATGTGGACTTTTTAATGTGTTTCAGTTTTGGCCAAGAAAAATAGATTATGTGATAGAAACAACAACTCAGGAGCATGGGCTTGCCTGTCTATCTATCTATGTATCTATCTATGTATCTATCTATGTATCTATCTATCTATCTATCTATCTATCATGTTGCTGGGGATAGAACACAGTCTGGGTAAGTTGTCCAGGCTGTACTCAAATTTATGTTGGGTTTTTTTTTTTTTTTTTTTTTTTTTTTGCCTCAGTCTCCTAAGTAGCTGAAATTTTGGTTGTCTGCCAAAGCATGAGCTGGCAAGATATGTTTTCAAACGTCTGATAGTTAAAATATATTCTTTTAATAGTCTTTGTAAAGGCAGAAATTAGTCAGTTTGTGTTTAGAGGTGAACAGTGTTCAGTGCCCCCTGTTATTTCATTAATGTTGCAGAGTTTACCATTAAAGGGTTACATCTCTTAGCTGCTTGCTTGAGTGCCTGTTCGTATGACTTTGTGTATTCTGCACAGACAAACTTCTAGGCCCTTGGTAGGGGCATGAAGTTGCTCTGGGAAAGTCACTCTGGCTAACCATGGTTGATTCAGAGACGATGTCCTAAAGATTCATTTCCCTCTCCAGCGCATCCATGGGATGCACTCCTATTCTCAGGGCAGGGACTGATGGCTGCTTTGCCATAATATATTGTAAAAAGGATTTACTTAGAACCTGTACTAAATATTTAAAAAGGCATTTATATTGCCTAATAATAGGTAGTTTATGTGAAAGAGATTTGTGTAGTGTAGGTAATTTTTCAAATATCTACTGAAGAACTTCAATGCTTTGTTTTCTTTTTGTGACTAAAGAAGGAAATAAAGTTCATTGTAGATAACTGGAAAATCCATGCACAATAAAAAGTATAAAATTACCTGTAACCTCCTAGTAGAGATGTAAATCCCATTAGAATTTTTTAATATTTTCTTTTAGATCCTTTTCTTCTGTGTATTTATAGATTTTGCTAATTGAGATCCCTAAATATTTTAATTTGCTTTTTTCCCAATTGCTATATTATGGTGATAATTATTTTTACAATAAACTTTATTCTAAAGTTTACTCTAAATCTATTTTAGATTTATAATATTTAATCAAAGAATGCCAAGAATATCTCTTTTTACATTTAGGTTGTTTGTAGTTATTAATTATTATAAGTAATGGTGCATTGAACATCTTTTGGAAACATTTTTGCTCATGCATGTACCTAATTCTTTTAGGACAGATTCCTCCAAGTGGAATTTCAGGGCCAAATAGTATGTTCTAAAACTTATGAATTCGTATTGTCTTGAGCATATAAAAATAAAATTTATTTAAAAATTAGATTTATTTACTGGGAAATGATAGTAATGATAGTAGGAATTTGGCCGATAAGACTACTTAAGCTTTGTTTGGACCTCCTGAATAGCCCTAATGATTTAGACTCTTTGAAACATCATTTCATTCTTTGTACCTTCAATTAGTCATTTTGTGGAATAGTTAAATAATACCACTGCTTCTTTATTTTTTCCTTTGCCTTTACGAAAATTTTAAAGTAGCTTGATTGACAAGAGTCTTCAGAGTATTTTGAAAATTAGTTTAAAATATGCTGCAGAAGAATGAGTAGTGCCAGTCTCGTTTTCTTAGTGTTAGTGAACCAAAATCAGCTGTGTGGACCTCTAGTGGTTAGCTGTTTGGCTGGGAAAGTGGGAGACAATGAGCCTGGCCAAAGCAGCATTTACTGTTCAGTATCACTTCAAAGATATGCTAAGGGAGGGGAAGCTCGGCAAAGAATCTCTGCCTGGGTCAGAGGCAAAGAGCGCCTGCTTCAAGGAGGACAGCTTTGGATGAGTGCATATGTATGCATGGCACACTGCTGCAGTCTAACTTTATGACTTTTAATGACTCCGACCACCTAATCACTTGTGAAAGGATGTGCTGGAGTTCGCCTTCACTCAGCCTGACAAGGTGATGGGAGGCATATATCTTCCTTACATGAAAACACTTGTCAGTTGCATCATATTTGGTAAGACAAGCACCAATGTCACCTTGGGGGGAAAGAAAAGTAACTCAGCTGACATCCAATGCATATGAGTTTCCAATATGCTGCAACATAGCCTAATTTTAAGTGAAATATGCAAATATGCCCTATTTTGTCTGTAGTTTTTATTTTCCTGATGCTTTCTCTAAGTGCCACATCTTCTGCTGATGGAAACATTGTGTAACTTCTTCTGAGCTGTTGCATATTTAAATATGCAGGGGGAAGGATTCTCAGCCTTTGAGTAGAAACAACATGGCAAACCAAATGCAAATCTTGCAATCACCTCTCCTTGTGTTGTTTGTTTTTATTTTATTTTTGGACTTGGGTTGCACTTAAATAAGCAGTTTGCTTTTAGTTCATACTGCTGAATCTGAGACTTTTTATCGACAGTAGGTTAGTAGAATAAATTCAGAGCTCATTAGGTATGGGACTAAGCTACATGGACAGCAGAATAATGACTTAGTTATGATAACAAAGGATGAATGGACAGGACTTAGATCATTGCTTCATGCAAAGTCTCTTATGCTTCTAACCAAGCTTTTACCAAGAATGCTAAAACAAGAATGTTTTTAAAGTCTTATCCTGGATTTGAGTACTTATTGGGTTTGGTTCTAAACTACTTAACTTGTGTAGCGTGGTTGAAGAATTCTAGGGATGAAATATCCAAATCATGCCAATAGCTTTAATCAGGGAAATTAGCTGGATGATTGTTAGAGGATGGAGTCCTGTTTCCTAGGACAAAGGAAAGGTAAGTTGGAAAAAAAGACTGTTGTCAAAAAGGAGTAAGGTTTGTGCAACAAAAGAATGCCACTGAGCTATTTTAGGGTAGCTACATTGCCCATCTCTAGCACAGCCACATAATGTCCCATAGAAAACAAAAACAGGGCTTTCCATGGCCATCTGACTCGCCTTAATGAAGTATCTTCTATGGAGAGATGAATGTTTCCTGTAGGTAGAATGGAAGATTTGTTCTTCAAGAAGGTGCCTAATGGGATTTCCTCAGGTTATTAGAAGCACGTGAAGACCAACTGCCTAGCGCTTTTTAGTTTCTTTGTTTTGATTCTATCCATTTGCTGGCATTGTCTATAGTTTAGTCAGGTATCACAAATAGAAATGGTCAAAACTTTCATTTTATTTTACATATATGCTTCCTTCTGTTTCTGCTGGCTTCACCGACTTGGTTACCTTTGAGCAGTTATAGTGGACAACTCGGTCAAATAAGAGTATAGTAGAATTCTGCCTATTTGGGAAGCAAAAATGTTAAGGCTTTTCTTACACTTGTAGAACAAACTAAGGGTTGTTTTCAATTTGATGGGAATTTGTTTTATTACAATGGCCTCATCTCATGAGGACGACAGGCCATTTGATGTATTGGGTCTTCTTGCTTCCACACCCATGCATGATAGAGTCCTTCTGTCAGGATTTGCATCCTTATCTGCGAGGACCATTCATTACTAACAGTTGGTGGTGCTTTGTATAATTTTTAGAACATCAGGGATTAAAGATCTACCAGCCTGTAATTGTCCCTACCTCAGTGTAAGATAAGCCTATGACAGCTATGCAGAATGGTTCAATTTACAATGGTACACACCCAGGAAAAGTGTTCTCTTATGTTCTGAAACATCTAGAATAGGGAGACTAATATGAACCTAGAAAGTAACAAGTAAAGGCCACAGAGAAAAGGGATTGATGATGTATAGTGTGCCTAAGGAGAGTTGCCTAAAGAGAAAACATTCTCTCAGGCTCTCACAGAGAGCAAACTGGGCAAGCAATGGCCGTGATTCTTCCAGATGCCTGATACTGATGAATGTTCTACAAAGTGCTGTACATGATTTCAAGGTAAATCTTGTGGGGATTTGATTGACTTTGTCAGCTACAAAAGTTACATGTTTTGTTATATAGGTCTTGCTTTAACTTGACCTTAAGAAGCCAGCAGAAAAGTTAAACCATGACGCATAAAAAGTAAAGCCAGATTAGTATGCTGAGCTGTAAAAGGCTCAAGTCAACAGCTTCCAACACTGCAAATTCTGCTAATAACCCACTACTATTATGGAATATTGGACTATGTATGTAACTACTTTCTCTTAATTCAATGAGAAGAAATATTTGTACCAATAATGGTTAGAAAAGTTATCATGTCTGCATCTTGTCCTCTGAACAACTACTATGAAGACAACAATATGCATTGTATTAACTATTTTGGCTATCCTAATGAGTTTTTGAACTGTCTCATTGTTATTCCTTATTAAAAGTAATAAAAAGTAAAAAGTAAAACTATTAAAAAGAAAGAAAATAACAAGTAAAAGTGACATTTTAGAATTCATTGTATTCATGGCCAGCCATAGAAGTGTATTCATTTTAAAGCCACTAATCAGAACATGTGAGGCAAAGCCATGAGTTCACCTCATTAATGAAAAGAGTGCTCTTTGGAACTAGTAGACCATATTGAACATTTTCAGTTTAAATATCAAGCCTTTGTTTCTTCCCCAAACTTCATATGCATAACTATGTGTTATTATTATATTATTTCTTTCGTAAAAGTTGATAAAAGTTGTATGACAATGATCACTCATGTATGAGTTTAATTACCTTAAATTAGGAGCATTTGAGAATGAAGTGTCATTGCTTACAACTAAATCTGAAATGTTAAGACACAAATTTCCACTCATTGTGCAATTGTCTCTCACAAGATAGCTTGGAAAAATAATCCACTTAAAGTGCCTTATTGCATTGCTTCTCCCACTTTTGTCCACTGGTTACACACTTCCAGCACAGCCATTGTTCTGCGTTGGGGGAAGCAAACAAAGAAAACCCACTGAGGTGTCATATGACTGTTTGGGGTAGTCATAAGCAACATTTGCTTCTTGTATGAAACAATAACATTTAAATTTTGTGGTTATGTATCCTGAGTGTCTGACAGCAGAAACCATTGTGATTGGCAGGAGGTAGATTAAATTTATGGGTTTTAGGTTTTTTTTTTTTTTCTTAATAAGGATACCTTGAGAAAGTCCAAGGG
This sequence comes from Myocastor coypus, assembly GCA_004027025.1. Classification (NCBI taxonomy): domain Eukaryota; kingdom Metazoa; phylum Chordata; class Mammalia; order Rodentia; family Myocastoridae; genus Myocastor; species Myocastor coypus. Next base: position 64,020 of record PVJA010005658.1, read on the forward strand.
AAATGAAAGTCAGTTTTGTCATCTCACACAGATTTCAAAGGCAGGGGGCTACACTAGGGCTTGAAAGGTCTATATTACACCGCTGCTGTCTAGCCATACTTGACAATGAGACATACTGTATTTGCTCACGGTGCTGGAGTTTATCATGCAAGAAGAGTAATTATATTTGAATTGTGTCAGCCAGCCACCCTAAAATGAAGGAACGTCAACGAATGTTGCTGCAAGGAGAAGGAGATGATTAGTTATAATTATACTCAGTGTCCAAGAAAAATGCTTCATTCCCTCATTCTGTTGCAAAAGGGAGATGGAAAAAAACCCAACAAAATTTTTAACATTTCTCAGTATTTTTTCGAACTTTTAAGGCGGCCATTTGGTATAGAAATTACATATAAGCTCTCTGGTGTGGTCACTTGATTATCTCGGGAGGTGGTTGGTCTGTATATAATTATATAGTTTTTAAAAGTAGATAATAGGTAATATATCTTCAGGTTTTTCTTCCTGGCCATTGTATGTAGATGATGTCCTAATGGAAAAGTATTAGACAATAGGAACCAAATTTCTTAACTGGTTTCACATACATAGTACAAAGGTATAAAATTTGGCTTTAGAGCCTCTCATGAATATGGTGATTTGGTTTATAATTCTAGTCAAGCAAACTCTTTGAGATGAATATCTGAAGTGTTATTACTTCTATTTGTGTGTAGTCAGTGAATGGTGCTTAAACTTAGCTTTCTTTTTTAAGAAATGCACACTGCAGTTTTTGTCTGTGAGACTTTTTAGTTGGTATGTATTGTTGTATAATATTTCTTAGTGTGTAGTATCTATAATGAGCTTAGAGGGAAAGCTGGGGAAATATTAATTTGTTGGTTAGCTCTATTTCGTACTAGTTGATTTCTGTAACTTTCAAATATATCAATTCGGAGTAAGTTTATCAGGTAAGAATATTTTCTATTATGTTGAAGTCATATAGTTTATAGATGAGTTATTCTTCAAATAAATTATTGTTGTCATGGAATTAGCTTCACTTGTAATTATTGAGATTTTCATGGTTTAGGCAACTTTCTGAAACTATCTGATAAAGTTAATATTATAACTGATGATAAAGAACATACAGATACTTAATTTAAGAAGGGACAGTACTGATGTACTTGTTAAATAAAGTTAAGAATTGTCTTTTTTTGTATGTTATTTAAGTCAACTTCCCCAGCAATCAGGACATGTTCATATATTTTAAATATTGCTTCTTCTATCTAAGTAATGTGGTATATTATAATTATAACATCTGTACTTATTTTCATTAAAAGTTTAAATAATAGTAAAGAATTTTCAATGGCACTATAATGATAAAAGCCATGGATTTTTTAAAATCAATTTTTATGTTTTTAAAAATCATTTATTTATTTGGTAGAGGGTCTTTCTATGCAGCTTGGACTCATAGTGATCCTCCTGTTTCAGCCTGCCTCATGCCAGGATTATAGGCTCATGCCAACATGCCTGGTTTTGGGGGCTGGCATAGTACAGAGCTGCACAACATGCCGTACCAGGGAATGAACCCAGGTCCTTGCACTGGCCATGTAGATACTTTGACCACTGAGCTATCTCCCTAGCACTAGATTTTTATTTTTTTGGTTCCAGTTTAGCTATACAGTTTAAGATTTACTTCTGTTAGCTAACTAATATAGTAATATAGTGTGGAAGTTTTGCAAATATAATTATATATTCAATATATTTATTTTCATGGAAAACTAAAATAATACAGATGTTTTATCAAGTTACTATCATTATACAAGTCATAGGAATGCTCTAGTTTCCACGTTAGTATCCAATTTGATAATTATATGAATCATTAAGAATAGCCTTGATTGCTCCTTACCAAAATTAGCTTTCATGGCATTCTTCAGACTCTACTAAATAATGTGTTGTGTATGTCTGATCCATTGAAATATGAATTGGGGTCATGGCACAGCCTTTGCTTAGACCATACCCTTCTATTCCACCAGCATAAAACTTCATAGCAAACTTATGGAAATGTTGCCCGATGGAACTACCAGTTCCAGGTGATACAGGACATCTTGGCGAAAATTTTGATGTTGTTCGATATCATAATGTACCCTGTGAACACTGTCTCTGCAGTGAACTGTTTAAGTAGTATCTCCTTGTTGTGCTATTTTTTTTTTATTTCATGCATTTAGGTGTTGTTGGACCCACAAATTGATCTTTTAATTGTAAAATCTTTCTATAAGATTTTAAAGAACCCCAGACTGTATTTAATTAAAGTGATCATTATATCTTAAGGATAGTGTCAACCTATAATTTCTTGCACTTTTTGTTTACATATGAACTTTACAGATGGGTGGGCACTGTTTTATTTTTCCCTAATGTTGATAACAATTTCCAAGTATTTTATTTTAGCTAAACATACAGAACCACACAGAACCGAGTCAACAATGCTCCTCATTCATGGCCTACTTCGTACTAGACTAGCCAATAAAAGCCTCTCTTTTATTTTGTCTCATTTTCCCCACTTGATTGCTAAGTTCCACTCCTGTTCTATTGGGCCATAGCCATCTACCATGATATATAATTTTTGTTAATTTGGTGGTGCTGAGGATCAATCCCAGAACCATCCATGTGAGAAGAATGTGAGCTACTACTGAGGACACAACCTCTATCCTGTCCTGAGATAAATTGAAAAATATGATGAATATTTAATTAAAAAAATCATTACAGGAAAAGATATACTGTCATTAATCTCCCTCAACATCCTCCCCAAAATCTTGTTTTGAACATCATTCTTGCAATTTTCTGAAGCGGTTCTGACGTCCTCTTTTGTGAGGACTCACTTCCCAAATCAAGTCAAACCATTTACATTTCCTGGTCATTTTGACTTTGAAGTCTCAGGGTGCCAGATTTAGTGAATGAGGTGAATAAGGCCACATCCTAATGTATGAGCATTTGTTTCTGTTGGATGGAACAGGCAGCAGCATTCGCTGTATTTTAGATCAGGCCTTGAAAAGATATTCATGAAAGAGTCCTTCCAGAACTGTTTAAGATGGCAAGAATCATGAGATTTGTGTGTTGTGTGTCCGTGTGTATGTGTGTGTGTGTGGGGGGGTCTGACCACAATTTTGACTCTGTACACAGTATGCACCTATATTTTCTTTTCGTTCTGAAAACTGTATGGTGTTTCTGTGAATATTCCCTGTACATACGGCTTTGTGTATCTGTGTGTGTATTCACGAGAACTGCTGGGCTTGGGACAGGCATCCCATTCCTTTGAATAGAGCCTTTCCTTCTTAATTATGGTTGATGAGTCAATTTTGGTTTACATTTTGGGATCCACCTAGAATCATTTTACTCTTTTGCTTGGAACTCAAGATACACGTGTCTGTGTCTCTTCCCTTTACATAACCTAACCAGGTAGCAGTGTAAATAGACCGACATACTTCTCTGGCTTAAAAGTTAGAAGAGGGGTGACGGTACACAGCTCAGTGGTAGAGCACTTGGCTAGAGTGCAGAAGGCCCTGAACTCAAACCCTGTGCACAGACAGAAAAGCAAAAATTAAGAATAAAATTAAAGAATTCATATTAGATTGTGTAAAATGTATCTTAGTATTGTCACTAGGCTTATAGTCACAAGTAGACTTCTATTTGGTTTTGATGATTCTACGTTTAGTTGGCTGATTAATAAAGTCATTCCAATGATATATATGATTAACTCTTTCAACTTTTTATTTTTTACTGAGTGGCATAATGATAAACAAGCAAAATGACATCCCGAAAGATCTCAAACTGTGTTGTACATGTGTCTGTGTGTGTTAGAGCTCAAGTTCTGTGTTTTCCTTTGCTTATTTTTATTAGGGTTTTTTTTATACATACTTTCTGTCTTTTCTGTCTTCCAGATTCAATAAGCAATAAGATAAGCGCTTCAGAAAAGAAGTCCAAATGATGCTCAACCAGTGAAACTCTTCACTGAATCCTTTTGTCAAGCCCCGTTATCTGAGAAGCCCCCATATGGGTGAGTGCCTGGCTGCATGGCGCAGTGTCTTTGCCTTTCTAGAATACAGGCCTGTGCACCAGGGGAAGAGGTCTCTTGATGTGGTCCAAGTGGTGTCTGCATAGTGAGCTGAGAATCTCTGGCTGGTCTCTGATGAGGCATAACTGTATACATTTATACAGTTATGTTAACTGTTGTTTCCTATTTTGCTCTCCTGTCTTTCTTATTATATTTTCAATCTAACCATCTAGAGGAAATGCAATAAAAATGATTGCAAAGGATGATACCTTATTTAGTTTTGTCTGAAGAAATCCATTACATTTTTGCAAAAACTAAATGACCATTTCTTAATTTAGGAGATCTGGTTAAAATTTAAAACACCATCTTTTCCCTCTGTATAATAGAAAAAAATTATCTCAGGCATTCTGCTATACCACTGCTGTACTGATAGCTTTCTGCCCTAACTTTATTGGATAGAAACAGTGGTTTCTTTTTTTTTATTTCCATTGTAACTTTTGGTAGTGTATTTTTAAAAATTAGCTGACAAGAACATTGATTTATGTAACAATTATTAAACGACCCTTAAAAAACTAAATATTTTAACAGGTTCATAAGCATAACAATAATAAAAAAAACCCAGTTCTTTAACTTTTAATGTACATCTTATTAACAATTCCTCACACTCTATTTCAAATTGAAGAGTCCTTTCTGGCTTGCGTTGGGGCTGGGCATGGTTATTAATTCATTAGGGAGTGGTGGATCTGTTCTTCGGCTCTTCTGCCTTTCTTTGGTCCTGGGAGCCATGGAGAGTGAGGAGGAGGGGTGTGGGGAGACAGTGAGGGGAAGAGGGAGACAGGAAGACAAAGCCTGAGAGGGAGCCGATGACATTGGAGATGACACATAGCTATCATGAGCGTCCTCCGTCTGAGGGGAAGAATAATGAAGGGTTTTCCCTGCCTTCTACAGCCCGGGGACAACCCTATGGCCACAGCACCTTTTCTAATCCCATTTTCTCTGTGCTGCGTGTCATAATCTGTGAGGCACGGGTTCCAAGGGAAAACATGGGATCCAAACAGTGACTGCGCCTTGTATTTATTTGCACTTTAAAACTAGATTGTATGGGAAAAACTTATTCTTAGAGAGAGAGAGAGAGAGAGAGAGAGAGAGAGAGAGAGAGAGAGAGACACGGGAGAGGCAGCCACAAAACAGTTCTGTGAGTCTGTTGACATTAAAGTGGAGTGTTCAGACCCAGTCAACCTTAAATTTTAGTTCTCTGACTTATAGGGACATTTTTACCAATGAGACAAAAGTGTGTGTTCTCTGTAAAAAAGCACTTTTAAATGAAAGTTTCCCCGTGTTGAAATATCTTTGTTTCTTGCAGCTTTGGGTCCTGCCTAAGTGGCTGGTCTAGACTGTACCTGACACCAAATACCTACAGAAAAATGATTTGGAGACAGGAAATGGCTGGATAATTTTCCTAGAGGCAGGGAAGTAGAGGCAGCACACAAAAGGCAGCAGGATTACACACTGGGTGTTGTTTTGTTACAGGAAGATAAAAGGTAAACATCAGTAGGAAGAATGGGTGTGGAGTATAAGGAACTAGCCACTTGCAAGGTTCCTCCACTAACCTGGTGAATAGCGCCGCTGCTGCATTAATGACTTTATCATTCTGAAAAGAGACACTTGATAGTTTAAAAGTATGAAAAGTCTGAGTGCATATTTTGGAGGTATGAAAAGTCTGCGTGAACTTCCTGGGAGTTCTAGGCGGAGGAGGTCAGATGAGAAGGAGGGCCACAAGCTGACTCGTGAGTGTGACAGTAAGTGGGGGGGCACAGCCCAGATTGAAAAACACGGATTTCTGGGAATAGCTGGGCTCTTTTCTGCCTGTTAAGGAGTGTACTTACAAGAGTTCATGAAAGAAAAAAAAAAAAAAAAAAAAAAAACTGCTGCAAGAAGTTTTATCTGCCTGTTTTATATATGATGATTAATCATTGTAAGATATAAATAGCTCACTGATATAAAAATGGCATGACTATTTTGGAAGAAGTTATTATAATTTAGTAAGCACTATGTTCACTATTTTACCCATGAAAGGCTTTGCCAGTAAAAATGTGAAGGATTTATTGTAGCAGTTTATTATGAAGCTACATTCATTGTTTGAAAATAATGATTTCTTTTGAGCTAGGTTACCCCAGTTAGATATAGCGCAAAATACTGATAGTAGCTAATTTTAATAAGCAGGTGAAAATGATTCAAACAATTACCATGCAGGAGCTTTTAAATTCTGTCCTCTCACGGATTTTCCATTTGCTCATAGCCGAGGTAGAACTGCTGTGTTTGTTCACTTTTAAAGTGTACAAATGCACTTTGTATGATGGTGCAGCCATCTCAAAAGAAAATATTTGACTGTTTTGGGTCCAGTGGACTATCTTGGCTGAAGATCAGAAGAGTTGGTTGAAAAAGACACGAAATATTTCACAGTAATTATCCCAAGGAAAACAGTAACAAGAGTTCTCTGCTTTAAAAACGTTAGAATAGGGCTGGCAAGGTAGCTCAGTGGACAAAAGCACCTGCTTAGGCACTTACAAGCTTAGGCAAGCGCAGGGGCTGCAGTCTCATTCCCAGCAGCACAGGCCCCAGATGAGCCAGGCTGTCGTGGTGCATGCCTGTAATCGCAGTGCTGTGGAGGCTGAAAACAGGAGGATCATTAAGAGGCTGAGCTGCAAAGTGAGATCCTGTAACAACCAAATATATTTTTAAAAAATTAGAATAAAGATATGGAAGAGAGACCACGTGATTCAACCAGTGAGCATTAATAATTTGATCATAAAGATTTTTTTCTATTTTTTTGAGACAGGGTCTCACTATGCAGCTCAGGCTAGCCTTGAGCTCACTTTTGTAGCCCAGGCTGGTCTCGAACTCACACCGATCCTCCTGTCTCAGCCTCCCAAGTGCTGGGATTACAGGTGTGCACCACCATGCCCGGCCACAAAGACTTTTTGATTTCTGTAATTCTGTAAATCATTGTGATTACTGCATCTATGATATCTATGAAATGTTCAGTGATTCTTAAATCTATAGGATGAATAACCTTTATCATTAGAAAAACATTCTTTTTGCTAGACATTGTTTTACTCAGATTGCAATTTAGCTCTTATATATAATAGAATGTACCAAAATAAAAATAAAGAAAAAGAAAAGAGTGTATCATTACCATAAGATTTTAATGATGTTAACCCTTTTCACTCTGATAGCTACCTATAAAGAAAACAAAAGTATTAAAGAGTTCAGCTCTTCCTAAAATGACAATATTGTAGTAAGACCTCAACTCACTTTATCTCAAAATAACCTATTCTAATAGGCATAATTTCATAATACATGGTAAACAGTTCCACTCTAATGTTGTTCTCTGCTGCAGGTATGATGGTTCTCAAGGCATTTCTTTAGATTTCCTCTTGCAAGGGGAAAGGCAATCCGAAGTCTTTTCTATATTCTAAAACTACATGACATATGGATAGAATTTGCATTAGGTGAACTAGTTGTTGATAGTACAATTGAACATTTATTTTTTTTTCTTTTAGGCTTTTACTATTGTTGAGAAGGTTGAGATACCTTCAATTTTTTTTTTTTTTTTTTTTGTATTTTAGGGAAGGGTGTCCAGGGTATTGAGGGTCTCACTACTAGATCAGACTCATAGTGACCTGCCTGCTTACAGGCTCCCAAGAGCTGGGATTACAGGTGCGCTGCACCTTGCCCAGTTTCAATTGCATCTCAGCACGCCCTCTGGGTGGAGTCAGCACAGCAGACCTGGACATCCAACCCCTCCCCTGTGCCTGTTTGCAGGTGCTTTACTCCGCTGAGCTATTTGGTCAGCCCTTGTTCACTGATTTTGATTATTTATTTGTTTTTGTTTCATTATCTAATAGTTCCCCAAAAGGAACCAGTTGCAGTGCACAGTATCTGACCATAACTTAGAAAACCATACCACAGTTTTCTTAGTAAGGAATGCTTTGGTTGCCAAGTACTCAAATTCTAGCTCAAATTGCTTTCAATGAAATACGATTTTTTATTTTGACTAAGAAGTCATCCATTCATCAGCTAGACGTGGATTTAAGAATTCAAATAATTTTGATCCCAATGTGTGTGCCAGCCCCAGTCCCAGGGTGTGCTGAGGTGGCACTTGATACTAGGCTTGGTGACACACACTTGTAATCCCAGAGTTCGGGAGGTTGAAAACAGGGGGATCACTACTAGTCTGATCTGTGTATCTGTGTAGTGAAACCTTGTAGAATCTGTATTAAAATAAAAAAAGAAAAGAAAAAAAAAAGGTTTTAAATTATGTCCAGTGGACTTCGTTTCTCTACCTAACCTACATCTTCCTTTTCTTTTTTACTTCTTTCCTTTTTTTTTTTTTTTTTTGGATAATAGTTTCTCAAAATGATCTATAAATATATTCTTTTGAATTTTGGTCAAAAGGAAGAAAAAATCTCTCACACCAAGTATATGCCAAATTCCATCAAATATTTTGTTTTAATTTATAGGTAATGGCCTTATCCAGTCATTGTGATTCAGATGGGGATAGAGTTTCCTGACTGGCCACTTGGGGAGTTACATGAATGTCACCACTGGAAGATTTACCTCCTAACTTACAGGGGATGAGGTCGCCTAAGGAAAGAGGGTTTTTTTTTTGGGGGGGGGTGTATTTAATACAGGGTCTCACCACACAGATTGGGTTTGTAGTGATCCTCCTGTTTTCAACCTCCCAAGTGCTCAGATTACAAGCATGCGCCACCACACCCAGTCTCAGCTGTCATCTCAGGGTGCCCTGGGAGGAACCTTGTGGGGGGGCAGGGCCAGCACAGCACCAATATTCTTTTAATAGAAGTGAGACAGCCACACTGAACAAGAATAACAAATTGAACACAATCCTTAAATAGAAGACATTTGCATTGGAATTTTTAGTGAAATAATTTATTTGTGAGCACACAGAGGATAAAAGGAATAATCTACAATTAAAAATATTAATTTTGTCTTTAACTCACTCCAATCAAATAAAGGCAAGACCTTTCCTGAATGAATCTGAAATTGATCTGTCCCCAAATTGGAAAGTTTGCTACATGCATGCATTTATTTCATTTTATAATTATTAGTGGTGAAGGGCCAGCGGTATAGCTCAGCGGATTTAGCGCTTGCTTAGAGGAAGCACAGGGGCCTGGGTTCAGTTCCTGGCCCCTCGTGCCGCGCCGGCCCCACTCTACAGCGCACTGAGCCGGCGATGGCGACGGGACGTGGTGGCACGCATCTGTAATCCCAGCTCTTGGGAGATACAAACAGGAGGATCACTATGACTCAGTAGTGAGACCCTAAAAAAAAAAAAAAAAAAAAAGACGGAAATGGACATATAATTATTAGTGGTGAAGCGCAAATATAGTCAACAAAAGCAAGTCAATTTTCCTGGTTACCACCACATGTTGTTTTCTGTATTAATGTCTGCCTATTTTCCCCAGGAAAATACAGTAATAGAGTAAAATTATTTTATTGTTGACCATTTATAAATTAATAGTTAATAGTAACATTCTACTATAGTTTGAAGGAATGTAAATGAATTCAGGAAAATTTTGGAAATCTTTTATTGAAATGAACTTCATCTTTGTTTTCTTTTAATTCTGTATAGGTTACTTTTAAAAAAATCCTGTCTGTACAGACCTTTGAAAAACCTATGAGTAATGTGATTATGTGCTGTTTGGAGTTCGTAGTAAAAATGATCCTTGTACAACGAGTGCTCTAGTAAAATCCACTCAGCTAAGGTAAACATCAAGGCATTTACAAAGCAACACAGTTTTCAGTGTTTTAAAAAATCCTCCTTCTTGATACTTTCATTATTAAAAATTGTTCAGTGCTGGAAAGGCAATGAATTTGCCTTTCTTCTGATATTGAAGGAAATGAAAGCAATAGGATTTCTTTTTTCCTGAAAGATATTTTTAAACAATGGAATATGAAATTATGCTGCTTTATTTTTAAATTATAAAAGGTTATTGAATCTTAATCAATTATAAAGAAGGAAAATGGAAGGGAATTGTCTCCCAGCAACAGTAAAGATAGTTTTTAAACAATAACATCTAAAGTCAGGCCTCCATTAAGCCTATTGAAATCCAACAATTGCACCATGTGGGTAATGGGTAGGAACTGTACTTGAGGCTCTAATTACTGCTTTGCTTTAGGTCATGCTTTGCTGTGTCAAGTAAGTCTCTCATGCAACGAGTCCCTTTTCTTCTTGTTCTTGCATTTGATCACTTACGGGAAAGAAATGTGTGTTCTTTAGGGAAATAACTTGGGGCACAGTGACTCAGTCTGTCTTGTTGCAACTCATTTCTCCTACAGAATCTAACTTCAGTATAAATACTGCAAATCAGATGGCAAAAAAAGGAATTGAACTGGTGTGTATCTGTCTGTGCCTCCTCATGTTCTGTGCAAAATTTTTAACTTTTGAGGCAAAGAGAGATGACTTAATTGTAACAGTTTTAGATGTGTGTACAGACAGGCAACAACTAGGCAAAACGTGTGTCTAGGGATATATTTGGCCCAAAACTTTGCAACTGAGTGAAAAACTTTTGACACTGGCCGTCTACATTATTTTAACCGTAATCCTTTAATGATACAGACTCCCAGGGGACATGGATGTGAGCCCCAAGACAGTTACAGTGAGGCTGAGAAGGCGAGATGGGTACCTAAAAACCTCAAACACCAGGGAGAATGTGATACGTGATTATAGAAAGTGTTGTGTTAGTATGCTTTAGCGATTCAGAGGGCAGAGAGTGTACTGTGTTGAATGCGGAAACTGATGACTTTTGAGCAAAACCTAGAGTGTGAAAAATTTTTGAGGAATACAGTAAAATTTCAAAAGCAAATACATTACAAATAATGGAATGAAGAAAAACCTGATGAGTGGAATTTGACTATTATGGAAGAACTCACTGGTTTAAGCACCTGCCTGGCAAGTGCAAGGATCCAGGTTCAATCCCTAGTACCACAGGCCAGGCTAGCCACTGAATCTGGGCGTGGTGGCACACATCTGTAATCCCAGCACTGGGGAGGGTGAGACAGGAGGATCACTGAGTAGCAAGATCCTACAAATAAATAAATAAATAGATAAATAAATAAATAAATTTTTAAAATAAAAAAATTAATCTAGTCAAATTGACTAAAATTAGTTCCATTTTTAGGGAACCTGTTTTTTCACGGAATAAACTTAAACTTGTGCCTGTGTACTTGTATGGGCGGGGGTGGGTTTTTCAAAGCCAGTAATGCTTCTCCATTCTGACTTGAGGAAATATTTTGCCTCAAATAAAGTTGACATTCATTTTAATACAAATGATGAATCTTTCAGACATGTTTTCATACAAATTATGCATTTTTCAGACATGTCACATGAACTAAAAAATGGCTTAATCATTTCTTAATTGGTACTAAATAAATAAAAGAATACATTGCAGTCCTGCAATAGAGTTGAGAGAGCTTATTTGCTGGCTATTTTCCAGGGCTCCCATTCGTAATTAGGGGCAGGGGAGATAAAACAGAGCTAATTAAACTAGCATTTAATTCTTTAGTTATACTACTGGAATTTCACTTGGACAATGTGATCATAAGCATGGAATGGCAACTATGAAGAGGAACAATAAGTGAAAAATAGACGGATTTATAGCCCGATATTGGGCCCACCGCACGCGCAGCCGATAGCCCCATATTGTTGGGCAACTTGGACACAGAAGGCCTTGAGGTAGCTAAGTTCAGAGAGCCATAGACTGGGGTCGTGGCTCTTTTTACCATTGAAGCTGCAGATATAGAACAATTTATGGTTTTGAATTTTCACATTTCTGCCAATCCAGTGGGGAGACTCATACCTGCTGTTTAGGTTTAAGGATGAAATGACAGAATGCATAAATGTTAAGTATGTAATAGGCATTCTATGATTTATGCTTTTATCATTGCTGCTGTGGATAATTTTCACATTTTCTCTTTTTTGCTCCCCTTCCTCATTCTTTTCCTCCTTTCCTTCTTTTCCTCTTGCTTTCTTTGGTGACATGAGGATGGAGCCCAGGACCTATATTCAACCACCCCTTTCCCTAGTTAACTCTCCAATGAGTCGCCCAGGCTTAATTTGTAATCCTCTTGCCTCAGACTTCCAGTGTTCTGGAATTCCAGGCAGGCGTTAGAGGCAAGCATCACCTTGTCTGGCTTTAAGAAGAAATTCTGATGCCATCTTTGTTTTTTAGAATATTTGTTGATGCTAAAGGTACAATTGAGGAAAGTCAATGCTATCAAAAGTGCTATGAAAGTATCTTACTCATTTCTGGTGGCTATGAAAATGGGAAGGACTCTTTTTAAGAATTATTAAACACTTTTGTATTTATTATAACATGATTGTGATACAAGAATTCACTATTTACAGAATATGGCTGTAGGAAGAATTATTGAGAATTATTGAGAGTTTATTTGGCATAGTGAACACAGGAATGTGGAAATATCTTTCTGGTAAACACCGGAAAAAGCTAGAGAAAAAAAGTGTCAACTTCCACTGAATTAAAGCCTTTCCTGTGACTTTCAGCCTGTGTTGACAGCATAACCTAGCCATTCTCAAGAGGCAGCAGCCACTACAGATGGTAGTCCTGGCACCAGCAGAGTTGGTGGTGGAAACTGGGAGAGGAACATTCTGCGGTGAAGGCTTTCCAGCCTCAATCTGGGACTCAGGGTCCATTGAGCCAAGAGGAGGAGTGAGAACCCAGCTTGCTGAGGACCTGCCTAGAGTCAGCACATTCAGGGAGTTCCACCGCGAGGCTGGGTCTCATAAACAGCCGACTTCAGGGAGTCACATGAGTCCATGTGACCGGGTCTTCCAGGCTGCAAAGTCTTGACTGGAGGGTGGGCCCAATCCCCCTGTGCTTATGGGACACAGGTACTGTTATAGCTCGTAGCGTAGCTGTCTCCAACTTCTTGTCATTATTTGGTGTGAGAACCTGTCTTCTATTGAGTACATTCCTAAAACACTGGGAAGGTTGTCATCTACCAATGTTCCCTGAAACTTGCTAGTTTGAGGTAGCAGAGTTATAGATCTGGAAGATATTGACATCTTCAGGAATCTCAGCGGCACACTGTTAGACATTTAGGAAGTATCCAGAAAATACTCAAAGAAGTTAAAAAAAAATCAAACATTTTATAGTAACATACATGTCAAAAATGAGAAAATGCTTAAATAAATTAGTAGATATTAACCTTTTAGGAAAAATTGCAATTATGAAAAGTAGCAATATAATTTATCATTACAAAAGAAGGTACATAATTTATGTTTACAGAATGAATATGTGCATTTATAAAAGTATTCTGGTGATAAAAGAATATAAAAATGACAATAACTATATTATGTGGTATGCCTATAGAAATTCTTTTCTGTTGACTTAAAAATAAAACAAGCTCAATGGATATGAACATGTAAGATTTGTTTAAAGGAAAAAAACCCATGCAATACAGAAACTATTGTTGATTCCCTATTCCTTTGTCTAGTGAAATCTTGTATCATTTCTAATGCTATTTTATTTCTATCACTATTTTGTATTCTTTAAAAATAAAAAATAAAACAACATTTTATAGACATTTTTCTTTTAGGAAAAATTTCCTAGAGATAACAGCAGTGGATTGTACAATTCAAAAAAACTTGAAAAAATGATTTTGAAAGTTTTAATCACATCAGAGGAAAGGGATGAATGAACTGCAGTGCGTCTAAGGAGAGTCACCCAGAGAAAAACATTCTTTCAGGCTTTCACAGAAAGCAAAATGGCCAAGCAATGGCCGTGACTCATCCCGAAGACTGACACTAACAACAGTTCTACAAAGTACTGTCTATGGTCTCAAA
>PVJA010005659.1:0-70771 GCA_004027025.1 Myocastor coypus
AGGAGGAGGAGGAGGAGGAGGAGGAGGAGGAGGAGGAGAAGAAAATGTGACTGATCACCAGATGAGTGCCGTCTTTTGATTTTCCACTTGCTGATTCCCTAACAGCTTTAGCCTTGGTTACTTGTCCCCCCTCCCGCCTGTGTGAATGTCAGCTCTTGGTTACTCAGTGACCAGATCTTGCACAACAGCTTCATCAGTCACTTTTCCAGTGTCTCTGAGGCAAAAAGGAAAGGTGAGCTCTAGTGGGAACAGGTTTTTGGGAAGACTATTGATGCAGAATTTCAAATAGAGAGCAAATTCAAAGCAGCCAACTTTTGAAGACTAGATGAAATTCTCAAGCTGTATCTTCTAAAAGTTATAAGGGACTAAAGTTTTATTGCATTTTACTGGAAAGACAAAATGAGCCTCTGTGGAACTGAACTGGTGTTGTTCATGACCTTTCAGTAAAATGTAATGAATTTCTGTACCAGCTGCAGCTTACTGTAGTGTGGAGGAAAACCACCATGCCAGTGCTGAGGGCTTATTCATAGCCTCAATCTTTTTTTTTTTTTTTTTTTTTTTTTTATTAATTGCCTTCTAAAAATGGATTGGTGCTTATCTTAGTTACTCTTCTCTCATTGTTAGGACAAAATACACAACACCCAAAATGAAGGAAAGGTTTATTTAGCTTATAGTTAGTGGAGGTTTCAGTCCATATTTGGCTGGGTCTAAGGCAGAGTGGCACATGGCAGAGGGGAGCTGTTCATGGCAGCAGAAAACAGCAAAGAGTAAAGGGAGGGGCAGCAGTTGAGGCTGCTGGCAAGCCTCTCTCCCCCGCTTACATTGTAATGGAGACTATCTGCCCCAGGGCAGGAATAGCACTTGTATCTGTAATCCCAGCATTGGATCGTGAGTTAAGCACAAACTCTAGAAGCTGCCCCATGATTGCATGAGACTTGGAGGTAACACCTGGACACAGACCATGACAATGTTGGACTGTTCATCCTGAATATTTTGAAGAGTTTGGCTTACTTTTTATATACATTTGAACTGCAAAAACATATGTTTGCTTTCTTTTTATTCTTACTGTTTTTTTTAATGGTTCTGGTGATTGAACCCAGGACTTTCCCACTGAACTACATACTCAGTGTTTGTTTTATTTTGAGACAAGGTTGTGCCCAGGCTGGCCTTGAACTTAGTGCGCTTGGTGAACTTCCTGTCTTAGCCTTTCATAATGCTGCGACTTCAGGAGTGTGTGAGGTGAAAACTTTTTCCTACAAACTCTGGGGAATTGCCTTTTTTATTTTCTTTTAGATAAAATTTTCTTTGTTCACAATGTTGGAAACTGAACTCACAGCCTTGTGCTTGCCAGGCAAGTGCTTACCACTGAGCTATAGCCCCTGTCCCTAGATTAAATATTCTTGAGAGGTGTAGCACAAGATTTTTTCTAAGGAAATTTGGTGTCTACCTAGTTGACTGGGCTTGGCCCTGGGAGTTTTATGGACTGCACTGTCTCCTTTTGTGTCACAGTTTGAATTTGAGGAATTCATGCTCAATTGGTGCTAGTCTGAAATCGGAAGAGGTCTTGGAAAAGACTTCAGCTTCTTAGGGACCAAGCAAAAGAACTCTTTGGCCTAACTTTTCATCTTTAGAGGTGGCTTCTGTCTCTCAGGTCAGTGCTTTAGGGGAGGGTCAGTGCCAGACCTCACAGCTTATGACCTTTATAAAATTTAAAGCTCTTTGCTTGTGGGAGGGAAAACAGCCTGAGCCTAGCTTCAAGGGCTAGAGAAGACACTGTTAGCTCATGATTTGTTTTTATTAATTGTTTATTGGTTTATTGTATTTTTTGAATTTTTGAAAATTTTTTTATGTATGTAGTACAGGGTCCACAGGATCTACAGGGTCTCACTACACAGATCGGCCTTGTAGTGATCCTCCTCCTGCTTTTCAGCATCCCAAGTGCTAGGGTTACAGGAGTGTGCCACTGTGCCCATTGACAGGTCTGGCACAGCATGCCAGGGACTGAACCCTGGTCCCTGCATTTCTAAGCAGGTGCTTTAGTCCACTGAGCTATCTGGCTGGCCCTTATTATATAATATTTTAGTTATACATGCTGATCACATTCGTCAGAGAGAATTTGTACCTATATGTGATGTCATTTGATTGTTTTCTCATTTTCCTACCTGCCCTTCAGCCCTTCCTCTTCTGATTTACAAAAACCTTGTTTCCATTTTTTTTTGTTTGCCCCTCCCTCCTTTCTCATCCCACCTCCTTAGTTTCCTTTTCTATTTGAACAATTTTTTCCTATTTCACAATATCTACTATACACTTTGTCTTTATTTACACTTTGAGTTTCTCACATCAGAGAAACAATGTGGCATTTACATGTATGTGTCTGATTTATTTCACTTAAGAGAATGGCTTCAAGGTACATTCACTTAGCTAAAAAATGTCTGAAGCTTCTCCTTTATTGCAGAGTAGTACTCCCTGGTATAACAAAACACAACACATTTTCTTCCTCCATTTGTCAGTTGGTGTGTAGGGGTCCGTTGACCTTACTGTGAACTGGTTCAACCCTGAGGAGACATGGCAGTAGGAATCAGAAAGAGACAAGGCAAAAAGTTGGGTTAGGTAGTCGCTAGTCTGCCTGATGGGCGAGACTAACTCAATGCACACACAAACGATCCTTTATTTATACTTGTACAAAGTTTGCATCCCATAACACAAGGCTACCCAGCAACCAATAGCTAGTCTGAACCAGACAGGATGTTTTTCTTAACATGATGTTTTTCTCAGCACTGGGGTAGCTTTGTGCTCCAGGCAGGGAGGCCCAGTCCCACCTACACACACTTGATCAAAGTCCTGGCTTCCTGCAGATCCCAACATATCTCCCTTTTTTATATTGTTTTGTCAAAGATGGATGTTTTATTGTAGTTGGAGAAGCTGTACTTGGAAAGGTCTTTAAAGGACCTTTTTATATTTGATGTTAGTTTAGTGATTGTAGGTTCTTGAATTTAATGTAACCAACCCTATATAGTCCAACAGTCCACAATAGTAGTGTGTTTTTAGCATAGCTGATAATTGTCAATTGTAGTTCACTTGATCCTTTTACAGCTTAGCATATTAGTATGACATTACTTTTATACCTCACGGCTATATTTTTCTACTGGATGGTTAAGACCAAGTTAAAGCAAGACCTATATAAATATGATTAAATTTTTTGTTATCTGACAAGGTCAGCCCAATCTCAGGATTTATCTTTGGAACCATGTATAGCACCTTGTAGATCTTCTGTCAGTGTTAACCATCTGAATGAGTCACAGCCATTGCTTGACCAGTTTGCTTTCTCTGAGAGCCTGAGAGATTGTTTCTGTCTAGGTGACTCTCCTCAGGCACACTATATGTCATCGATCACTTTTCTCTGTGGCTTCATGATCTCCTTATCACAGCAGAGGTTCTCTTCTGTCCTGAGTCTTTGCTGACCTTGAGGGGCTAGGGCCAAAATATTCACTATCCTTTTAGCCCATCTATCTCACCAATTTCTAGTCTGCAAACCTTAGTTGTTAAACATCCAGAAGAAAAGCTTAATGACATTACTTTGTAACAGAGGCAGTAACTTAACATTATCTATCTGAATATTAAGCACCTAACAAACAGTAGCACAATTTTACACAAAATTTTTGAAATACAATCATATACAACATTATAGCAGGACATTCTTATGACATTTTGTGACATGCTCACATTTCCGTTTTAACATAACATAATCCTTTTAACCAATCTTTTTTATCTAATACATATGAATTTTTCACCTAATTATCCTTAAATGAGACATATATCACAAGGCTTCTTCTTCCTTTCTTCCATTTTTCTTTTGATTTTCAATTTGAGAGTCTTATTACAATAAGATTAGCAATAATGAGTTACCATACACATATGCAGACTTTTGTTTTTTAAGTTAGTTGAGTACCAAAACCATTTTTAAGAGAAAACCAAGTCATGGTTTTTTTGAAAGACTTTTTTCTTTAAACTAATGACTGATTTATTGTTTCCGAAGAGACTATGGAGGTTATTTGGGAGTTCTTCATTGGTGAACACAAGGTTGACCACACCTTTTATTCATCAATAGTACTCTCAATAATTTTTAAGCCTTTTTTTTTGGTAAAAGCTGAATTAATTTAAATCTTTCAATAAACTGTGTATAAACCAATTTTGATATGACTTAAACCAGCTGATAACTTTAAAAGAGCATGCTTTTAAGCCAGTGTATCTAATGTTGTAATAACCAAAAGAAAAAAAAAGTAAAAGAACAACAAAAGAGGGAACAGCTGTTCACAGAATGACACACACATAGACAGCACAGCACAGGCTAATGGCCATCTTTACAAAATTATGAGTGCACTCGACTATACATATGGCCAGATTAACTTATATTCTATTGCAAAAAAATTTTTTCTTTAAATAATGGTAACTAGCCTAGTCAGATTTTGTTAGCAATAAACAGAGATCTCTTATCAGAAAATTTTTGAAAAAATAAAATCTATCATCTCTAAATATATTTAGTAAAAATTAGTTCAGTTATCATTATATATTTTACCTACAACTTAGTTTAAATCTATGACTCAAGTGAAATTTTCCTGAGCTGCCTTGGTCAGGATAGTGCCTTGTGACTCCATAAAACCTACTGGGTGTTTTTGTTTTCTCTAGATGTTAACCATGAACATTATCTTGAGCCTAACAAATTTGCAATGCCAGCAACGTGAATAGCCAATGCCAAGGCCACAGGCTGCCATACTCATGACCCCGCTATATAGCACCAGACACACAGGACTGCAGTTGGTGATACACATCAACCTCTGTGGCTGGATGAGACAAACAGATCTGCAGGTAGCTGGGGAATCCCAACTGGATTTGCCAAAGACCAGAGCATAGAAGTCTTCCGAAGCCCAGTTTGTGCCCCTAGCCCTGGCAGTGATGTGCTGCTTAGAATCAAAGGCTCCCATTTTAAAAGTATATTTTCTTTTGTCCATTAATTGAGCAAAGCTAGAAGGCTTAAGCTCTACCTGCTGTACATTTATTCTACCCACCTTGTCCCTTTTGGGACTTGATTTTAAAACAGTTCTCCACACTAAGTCCTTTATGATAATCTTATAAAGTAGCACAAATATAAAGACCAAAAAAACAAACATTTTTATATATATCTATATACACCTGTCTATGTCTGTGATTCTTGAAACTGTTTGTGCCATCATTAGTGCAATCAAATGTTTCACTTTTTAAAATCTTTTTTCTCTCTTTGTGCTTTGTTGTCTCTCTGGCCCTAGTGAGCCCATTCCTAGCCCTGGTGAGCCTGTTTCTGGCCCTGGTGAGGCCCTCCTGGCCCTAGTGAGCCCCTTCCTGGCCCTAGTGAGGCACTCCTGGCCCTAGTGAGGCCCTCCTGGCCTGAATGAGCTGTCCTGGCCCTAGTGAGCCCCTTTCCCAAGTTTTACACCTAGTAGCCAGCACCAGTGTGGACTACTGCTGGCTCTAATCACTCCACTTCCCCCCTTGTGCGCACTTTTTGGAAGTAGTTTCTCCACCCACACTTACCTCATACTGGGGTTCCTGTTCGGGTGCCAAATGTAGGGATGCATAAATGTAGGGATCCGTTGATCTTATTGAGAATGGTTCAACTCTGGGGTGACAAGATGCAGCTCATCATTTCTGATGTCACATGGAGGTACGCTGATCTTTTTTATCTCTCACTAAATCCAAGGGTGAGATGATCATTTTTGTGCCAGGTTGAATCCAGGGCATTTACACCTCCATCAAGCTCTGGCCACAGAAAATGAGAGTGGATTCACATGGAAGTGAGCAGCACAGGTCTCTGTTCTGTTTTCCCCAGGTTAACTTCGTGGCCTGCCAGCTCTTCGCCTTGCTCGCTGCTTTCTGGTTTCGCATCTACTTGCATCCTGGGAAAACAAGTGCTGAGGTCCGGCATGCAATCGCCACCATTCTGGGCATTTATTTTGTCATTTTTTGCTTTGGCTGGTGAGTATGAATTTTATAAACTCTTAATTTTTAGTGTTTGGTGGCAATTTCTTGGCATTGAATTAAGGTAAGAAATATATGGTATTATAAGATATGTTGTAAAATATGAATTGAGCTGGGCGTGGTGGCACATGCCTGTAATCCCAGCACTTGGGAGGCTGAGGCAGGAGGATCAGTGTGAGTTTGAGACCAGCCTGGGCTACAAAAGTGAGTTCTGAACTGCAAGCCAGACCCTGTCTCAAAAAGAATACACACACACACACACACACACACACACACACACACGTATATATATATAAATAATATGAATTATAAAATGTTTATTTTAAGAAAATGCAACTAATAAACTGACTACTCAGTGGATGTCAATGACTTTTTTTCTTAGAATTAGTCATAATAATAGTCTTGGAAGTGTCTGAGAGGCTCATCAGCTGATAGATACATCAAGAAAATGTATATGTACAATGGAGTACTACTCAGCAAAAAAGAAGGATAAATTTGTAGGAAAATGAACATACCTTTGGGCCACAATATTAAATGAAATAATCCAGGCAGAAAATGTTAAATATTTCATGGTTTCTCTCTTATGAGAAATCTAGCGAATAAATAAATTCAAGAACAAAAGATACAAGATGGGAAGCATAGAGGTGGACTTTGTGGGGATGAGAGGAAGATCTGGGAACTGGATGTAAAAACCAGGACAGGGGAAGGAAAAAGGTGTAAGACGTGATGCGTAGATGTACCAGTTTCACATGGTGAATATATTGAAAACCCATACTACTAAAAGTAGTTAATTTTCCAAGAGAAAAAAGAGTAGACTTACACAGTCCTATAAATGGGATGCTTTACGATTTAATTTTTGCCAAGAAAGAATTCTTCCTGACCTTCGAAGACCTGGGTGTACTTATAGCATTCCTGCTGGAGACGTTGGTGTCTGTCCCACATTCCCAGTAGAAACCTGGTTTTAGTGTAAGTTTTAGGGACTTTGATCTATTCTGTCATGGATAGGAAATGCTAAAGCTGGTAGACTGAATTTTCCTCTGCTAGGTTATACTGGGAACAGCACTTCCACTTAGAGAAGTTTTAGGGAGAAACATGTCTAGAATGATATCTTTAGAAAATATGTGAATTTGTTCAGGGTATTAGAATATTGTTCCTAATTCTTCAACAGACACTGGAGAAAAGGTAAGTCCTGAATCAACCACTGGGTCGTGGGACCTGGGAAAGCCTAGTTTTGGTATTGTACTTGAAAAAATAAGTAAGTTCTAAGAAGGAACTCCCTTCTCTGGCTAGTCAGTTGTCTATAGATATGAAGTAAAGTAGAAGCATTCCAATTCTGGGATGATTCCTGATGTGATTAGTGCTGTGTTTGACAAACTAGGTGATGATTCCCTAGTGTTATTTTAAGGTATAGTATGGTTTTTTTTTTTTTTTTTTTTTGCAGTACCAGGGATTGAACTCAGGATTCTGCACTTGCCAGTATAGTATCTTAATTACATAGAACAATTTTGATTTACATCTTTATATCAGGGCAAGTAAACTGATCACTTGATTTTTGTTATGATAGGAATTGAGGTAGAGTAGCTAATAGGTATATTGGTACGAAATATAATCATCATGAATATTATTAGGTGTATTAATGTAAAATGCATTTCTTTGTTTATGTCTTAAAGGTATTCCATACATCTTTTTGTTCTGGTATTAATGTGTTATGGCATTATGGTCACTGCAAGTGTAAACAATATTCACAGGTAAGACTTAGAGCAATGCAAAGTGAGCTTTTTGTGTATGTGTTTGTGTGTTTTTTAAAATGTATTTAGTACAAGGTCTACAACATCTCACTACACAGATTGGACTCGTAGTGATCCTCCTGTTTTCAGCCTCCCATGTGCTGGGCTTACAGGCATGCGCCACCATGCCCATTCTCATTCCCTGTCTGAGGGCACCCTGGGGGCAGGGCTGGCATGGTGTGCGGGATGGGGAGATCGAACCCGGGTCCCTGTGCCTGCCTAAGCAGGCACTTTAATCCACTGAGCTATCTGGCTGGCCTGTGTGCATGTGATTTTTGAAATATATTTCCAAGAGGAAGATGTACTTTTATCATTTTCCACAAGTGGCAAATCTCACCTTCTCTAGGATAGGTTACCATGCTTCTTCACGAGAGGACTTCTAGGGAATGTTGCACGAAGTCTTGAATTGGGTGGTGATTTTCTGAGTGACTACGTGTATCAAACTTACTAAACTGTATACTTTAGATCTCTACAACAAAACTGTTTTGAAAGAAAAAAAGGACTTTTGCTGTGATGTTTTAGTTCTAAGGTACAGACATAATTTAATTCCATCCAGAAGGTTCTGCACTTGGACTCTCCACTGAGATGCCCAGGGTATCTGTTTTGCTTTGTCTTTGTTTCCCATGGTTCCCAGTGTTGGCTGTGCCCTCTGTGGACACTGGAATCTAAGTTCCATGAAGACAAAAGCTTTCCCTTTTGCTTCCTGTTACATACCCCAAAACTAGAGCAGCACCTGGCACAAGTAAGTATTCATGAGATTAATAAATGAATTGCTTTAGAAGGCATCTGCCTTTTTCTGGATTATTTTCTAATAGCTTGTCTCAAAAGCACATGCCTTTTGCCTTTTTCTTTCCCCCAGAAAAACTGATTTGTAAGACTGTCCAACCAATAGTTTTTCTTCTTAAAAACATTAACATTTAACTTTGGATACATAATTTTATGATTATCTATTATCAGTTTGTGATTTTTAAAGGAAAGTATCTTTACAAGGTTTTAAACTTTATAATCATTCAACTTAGCTTCCAAATGAGCTGTGAACATGTGAATTTTACTCTTTTGTCTACTCAGGGCCATCCTTGAAAGGATAGTATCATTTTTTCCAGAAGGGAAACAGGAAATCTGTTTGGCTGTTCTAAAGGATGCATGTTTTGATGTGCTTTAAATATGAAAAAATGCAGATTAAAGCTTTGAAGTTTTTAATTTAAATGATCAGTAACCATGTTGCACCTTGCTAAGCCATTCCTAATACCTACACATTGTTATTTCTCAGCTCTTCCTACAACTCAGTTGTGCTGGTGGGTGTAGCCCATTTTTCAACACCTGTGCCATGGCCCACCCTGGCCTCTTGTGCCTGGGAATGGAATATTCTAGCCTTGCCAGAGCCGAGCTGTTGACAACAGGCAGTGACTGTTTCATCACAGTAATATTATGCTAGCAGAGGGCTCCTCCATACCAGTCAGAAGGGAAGATGCCACGTTCTTCTCCTTCTGTTTGCTTGTGTGGTTGCCAGTAAGATGGGAAGGGGGTGGGCTATCATTCCCTACAGATTGACTCAGTGTGAATTCTAAAAAAATATCCAGAGTTATTCTTTATTGACTCATGGACAAAACACTGGACTGGAGTTAGGAGATCTTGGCAGGCCGCACAGGTTCTCTGTACCCAAGTTGGGGTTTGTGATAGTTTGGAGACAAGCTATCTTTGTGAGTGAGTTCATGATGCTTTATGGATTGTTCCTGTTTTTTACTTCCCTCAGAGAATTAGTATTTGCTGCCACTTGCCATGTACTCATTTCCGAACTGATTGTTTCTCAGGAACTTGAGGGGAGGCTCTTGAGGGTACCTCTTGGGTTCTTTTCCCTGCTCTCCAGTTTCCCATGTGTAAAGCACCTGGAGCAGTGGCTTGTGTGTCCTAGGACAGGGATCAGTATAAGAACGTGATGGTGCAGTTATCAGTTCTGGAGTTCCTGCTTTGTGCCAAGTCATAGAACACATTGTTCCTAATGTATTTCATAATTTTTTATATGTCAACTGTTTGTTAATATGTCACTTACTACTTCATTATTTCAAATACATTCTTCCTAGTGCAGCTCTATGAGATGTATTTTTTATCTCCCTGAGATGAGGAAAGGAAAGAAAGCTCAGAGAGGTGAAGCTCCCTGTTGGATGAAATTTATATACGTGTGTGATGAACCCCCAGTCAGTAGGAGAATGTTGCATCCCTCCTGTGCTGATCTCTTCTGCACCCTCTTCCCTAAAATAACCACTCTTTCAGCTTCTCACATCATGGTTTACTTTTCCCACCCAGTGCTGGGATTTGCATTCCTGTTAATCAGCCTCTTGAATGCTTATTTTCTCAACCACTCCTAGATTCCTTAGCTTTTCAGGTCTGGCCAGGGCATGAATGCATTGCCGTATTGCATGAAGGTTTAGCACTCTTGCTGTACTCTGGACAGCTGGGGCCTAATTACAAGACCTTTCTGTTTTGTTTTTTTCGAGACAGGGTCTCGCTATGCAGCTCAGGCTGGTCTTGAACTCATTTTTGTAGCCCAGGCTGGTCTCAAACTCGCACCGATTCTCCTACCTCAGCCTCCCAAGTTCTGGAATTACAGGTGTGCACCATAAGAGCTGACTGGAGCCAGCTTTACCCTCAAAGCCAGACCAAGGTCTGGGTGGACTCATGTTGAGGACAAAGGGAAGCAGCTGCCTGGCTGCAGCTCACCAGGTCTGGAAGAATCTGCCCTTTGCTTCTCCCTGGAGCTAATGGACTGGGTGGAGAAAGGGAAGGGGTGCTGGGGACAGCCAGGTGTTGAGCTGTTCTATTCCTGCTTCAAGTCTAAAGGGAGTTTTTCTTAGGCTTTTGCGCTGTCCACTGCCTTTCTGTTTTAGAAAAGATGAATTCAAGGTAAAAAACAGTCTTTTTATACAGTATAGGGTGACTATCTCTTCTCTGAAGGGCTTGGGACAGAAGTTTTAGATTTCTGATTATTTTCAAGTTTTGGACTATGTCGAGACTGTATGTTTTTATTTAATTTTTTTTTTTTTTTTTGTATTTTAGGGAGGGTCTACAGGGTGTTCAGGGTCTCACTACTAGATTGGACACGTCGTGATCTGCCTGTTTATAGGCTCCCAAGAGTTGGGATTACAGGTGTGAACCACCACACCCTGTCTCAATTACTGTCTCAGTGCACCCTGGGGATGGGGGAGGGGGCCGGGCCAGCATGGCAGGCCCAGGGATTGAATCCCTGGTCCTTTGCCTGCTTACAGGTACTTTAATCCAGTGAGCTATTTGGCTGGCCTTTATTTACCTAGACTTTAATGGTTAAGCATCCCAAATCCTTTGAAAACTGGAAGGCTTCAACATGACTTTGAAAAGGTTTCAAATTTCAGGGCTGGGGTGATAGCTCAGCAGCATAAGCACCTGCCCAGTGAGTGCAAGGTCCTGAGTTTAATCACAGTACCAAAGGGAAAAAAAAAAAAGACGAAAGTTTCAGATTTCAGAGCATTTTTATTTTTTATTTTTATTTTATTTTATTTTATTTTTTTTTGTCTTTTTGAGACAGGGTCTCCCTGTGCAGTTCAGGCTAGCTTTGAGCTCACTTTTGTAGCCCAGGCTGGTCTTGAACTCGCACCGATCCTCCTGCCGCAGCCTCTCAAGTGCTGGGATTACAGGCGTGAGCCACCACGCCCGGCTCAGAGCATTTTTAGATTGTAGAGTTTTAGCTTAGGAGTAACCTGTAAGTTTGCGCTAGTCAGTTTTTTGTAGCCGTGACAAAATCCCTGTTATAAAAACCTTAGGAGAGGAAGGATGTACTTTGGCTCGTGGGGGTGGGGGGCATGGTCTCCTGCCTGCATTGCTTTTCTCCCTGTGGGAAGCAAGAACCTCCTAGAGAAAGGGTATAGTGGAGTAGAGTCAGAGAAGAGGGGCTGTGAACAAAGGCACTTCTCCAAAAGGCCTCTGCCCCAGCCGCAGGGTTCTCTGGCTGGGTCTCAACCTAGGGCAGCCTGCTCAGTAGACTCCTTTAGCGGCATGCCTGTGGTCCACCGCTGGATCGTGCTGTACCACGATCCAGCCCTCCCTGTGTCAGTCTTCAGAGCTCAGGTGTAACAGGCGTCACCTTACATAATAGTAAATAAAACTTAAGGTTATGTAAGGCTTTAGAGTTTGTAGGACTCTCATGCTTGTTGTCTTTGCTACCGAATTAATATTTATTTACTTAGTATACCATTCCTTAAACTGACTTAGTCTTCATGTGATATTTTAATATGAATATGTGAATTTCAATATAATACAATGTTAGGGCATTCATCTTCCCTGTTTCATGATGTGTGTTAAAAGTTATGTCTGCCTGCCTTGCCCACGGGTGTGCCAGGCCTGGTGGTGCACACCTGTACTCCCAGGGCTGGGGAGGCTGAAGATGGGAGAGTCTGAGCTAGACAGTGAGACCTTGTACCAAGTACATAAAAGAAACATCAGGTCTTCAGAATTTGTGTCCGCATCTGCTGGGCTCCTGAATCACTTAAAATAGACATTCATTTCAGTTTATTCCTCTCATCGTAACTGAATCTCTTGTATTTGTTAAGCCAGTGATTGAGATACCCAATGTCATGATAAGCTGGGGAAACCAGTGACTAGATGGATAATGTTTAATATTGTAATCGTGTGAGTTAGCAGAAAAATGCAGACAGTGGGAGTCTGGGTAGCAGGAGATGAGGTTGAGATGAATAGAGCCTGGTGGCAGTGAGGAGTGACCCTGAGCTGAGCCCTGGGATAGTTTCCAGAATTGTTTATTTGGTTAGCACAGTGTAGGTAGACGTGGCCAACAAAATGCACATGGCCATCTCTGCCTTCACGGAACTCACCATCGAGAAAGGCAGTCGGTAGTCAGAGAGAGCCTTGATGTACTGGGGCTGCTGTGGCTGTGTCCTGTAGCAGCGTGGCTTGTAAACAACAGAACACATTTCTCATATCTCGAGAGGGTGGAACTCAGAGGCCAGCTGGCATGGTTGGGTTCTGGAGAGGGCTTTCTTCTGGATGTTAAATGGCCGTATTCTCGCTGTAATCTCATGCTGTGGAAAGAGGGTGGAAAGTCCTCTTTGGGATCCCTTCTAAGGGAGCTAATCCCATTGGACCCCGGTCTTAATAGCCTAATCACCTCCCCAAAGTTCTACCTCTTGATACCATTGCACATTTCAGTTGCTTTATTTTGAGGGGGTGAAAAGGGGACATGTTCATCCTACTGCACAGAGTATCACATATATTTATAATTGCAGTTTAATAAATTTACAAATGACAAGAGTGTTCACATGAGTACTCGTGTGTCTGTGCTTGCTGCTTATGTGTGCACTACTGGTTTATACTCTTATGGAGTCCGTCTACCTCTCTGAAGGCAGGCAGGGGTATTGGTTATAAGTGGTAAGTGAAGCCTGAGGCATGAGCAGGGTGGGTTCTGAGTGCAGCATCTCACAATGAACGACTACGAAGGAAACAATGCGCTTTGGAAGAATTAGCCAGCAGGGTGGGAAGAAAACTAGGGGGATGGGAGCCAAGAGAAGGGATCAGCAGCGTAGCGCTGATTTGTATTTTGTCAAGATCATCATGTAAAATGTGATGATTTGTGAAGAAAAGAATCCTGTGCCAGACCTTACAGGTCAGTGGTTCCCAGCCCTAGCTGCCCGTTGGAATACACCTGCCTGGTGCACCTGGTACCAATTAAACTGGGATGTCTGGGGAAAGGCCCCCTGGCATCTGGGGTTCACGAGGCTACCTAGATGATTCCATGGCACTGTCAGGGCTGAGGGTGTGCAGGGTGGTCCAGGTGAGAAGAGCAGGTGGGAAGGTGAGGTGAGGGGATGGACTGAGATGGAGCCCGGGGCAGAGAAGTCTTGATGACCCCTGCGTTGGAGGGTGAGGGAGAGAAAGAAGGGAGCGTGTGTCGACTGCATTATTGTTACTCCTAATAATCAAATCATCTGTGGTTTTGGTTTTAGATACACCTTTTTTGTAGCAATGGGATACCTTACAATATGCCACATCAGCCGAATCTACATCTTCCACTATGGCATTCTCACTACAGATTTTTCTGGGTGAGTATCTTTAGTTGGTGGGGGGAGGGTGAGAGCTGGCACTGACTCAGTCAGTCTCATAGGGTCTGTAAACATGAACGTTATGAGAATCATCATGGCAGGTGAAGCCAGCTGGGAAGACACTGGCAATGAAAGTGAGATCAAGGATTTGATTAATCGGTAAAGTCATTAGCTCTGCTATGGGGTGGGATCAGGGTCAAAAACTATACCCTGTGCACATCTGTCTCACTGCCATTTTCATCTCTTAGTTAATACAGAATTCTTCCCTGCTATCCGGACCCACTTGGGTGTGCCCTGGCTTCCTTGGCCCCTCCCTTTGGACCCCCTGACCTCCAGTGACCACAAGGGTAATTAAACCAGTTGGAAGGCCCCACATGCTTGTAAAAGTCTCGTATGTCTGGAAGGCCTTAAATGGCAGGCTGTGGTCACTTGGTAAAGATTAGATGGATCAGTGAAACTCCTATATTCTCTGTTGAGGTTAGTTTGGGAACAACTTTGTTTGAATCATAAGGAATGAACACTGAAGCAGAGTTGTTCCTGGTGAAGCTGTGTCAGCCACATTACCAGGGGTTTTGGTCTGTTTTCTGCAGTGGCCTGAGGTCAGGGAGAACCGAGCTCCTCCTGCAGCTCAGCTGCACCTGATTCCCTGGGCTGCTGATGCACAGCAGAGGGAGACAGGATTATGACTCGTAGTTCATATCTGTGAGCATCGCAAATTGTGTTTAGCCTAAGCTGTGCCACCAGAAGAAGGCTTGTGAGAGCTGCAGGGTATTGTTAGGGAGCGGCATTTACATCTTTACAACTGTGGTTTGGCCTTTGCCTTTTGCGTATCCCATAGGCTTCATGTAACCCATAGGCTTCTGGGATTTTCAACTTTTTAAAATTTTAATTTTAATTTGTGCAGCACAGGGATTGAACCCAGGGCCTTTGCACTGGAGCTAAATACTAAGCCCCTTTTTATTTATTTTGAGAGCATGTCTGGATAAACCACTAATTTGCCCATGCTGAGCTTGAAGATACCGTCCTCCTGCTTTAGCCTCCAGCAATGCTGAGATTATGTGTGTGTCACCAGGACGGCACACATTTGGGAGCTTCTGTGCTGCTTTTCCCACCACGTGTCTTTCTCCAGCACCAGGAAGCATATTTCTTCCATTTTTTCTGGGAAAAGTTTGCAGATGTTGTCTTAAGTCTTTCTGCAGTGTTTTAAAAACATACAGGGAGGCAACAAAGACAGTGTTACAGTCAGCAAGTTACAGGATTAACAAGTGCCCATAGTGTTTAACAAACTTTTTGGTTTGGCTTTACGTGGAAGCTCTCCCACATTTCGAAGAGTTCTTGGCACTTGATAGGTGGCCAGTAAGTGATGAACTAAATACCCTGGTGTTTCTTGGTCCTCCTTCCCTGTCTGTTTTTTAGGAGGCTCATTCTTATTATTGAACATCCCTTCTAGCCATATTGGTTAGGATGGTGGACAAAAAAAAAAAAAATTTCTTCATGATCATACCAAGGATCAAACCCTCGGCCTCCACACTGCTGTAGATCTCCAGCTCTTTATATTTTTTGTTTGCGATCTCACTGAGTTTGAGAAGCAGTACTCTAACTTGCAGTTCTCTTGCCTCACTCTGTCAGAATCCTGGGATTATAGGCATGTGGTACCACACCCACCTAAACAAAAAAACTTTGACTCTAGTCTTTAAATACACTATTGCATGTTTCCCAAGTATATCATTTTGTCTTTAGAGGGCCGGAAGTGTTCATTCATTTCTGTGATAGTTTCTGAGCCCAGAGGCACTGTGCATTCTAGGCAGCAAGAAGGGTACTCCAGGCAGGGAAAGTGGCTCTACAGGGGCACAGAAGGGGACGCTGGTACCCTGGAGGTCTCAGAAAGCCACCTCTTCTCTCTTAGGGCCTCCATCTCGGTGTCACTATCAGGCCAGCGGCCTGATGGTCTACACTCCGTATACTGCTTCTCTTGCCTACTGCCAGAGGCTCAAGCCATGGTGTGTTGCACCTGCCGAGTTGGCTGTCCTTCCCTCCACCTTGCCCCTCTGCCCTGTTACCTGTGAGGATGAGGTCCTAAACTGCTGAGCAGGCGCTGATCTGCACCTGCAAATCCTCTGCCTCCTGTCCTGGTATTGCCTACTCCTGTTGCTTGATGTGGAGTTCATGGTCCACACTCACAGGGTTAGTTCACACCTCTGTGCTCTGCCCAGAAAACTTTTTCCTATCTTTGCCAACCTGGAAACCTCTCACTTCATTAAAAAAAACACAGTTCAAAGAGCTAATTTTTACAGTTTTCCCTATTGCTACACTGTCCTCTCCACCCTGAAGTCCAGTCATACATTGTGGATGTGGAGTGGCAGGAAGTCTCTCACTGGGCTTTTCGCTCATCAGAGCTGCCATGATTTGTCAGTCACTGTTACAAGCTGCCTGCATTGCGGAGCTGACACCCAGGTATCTGTAGCATTGCTCTCATCATTTGCATAGTTTGCTTATCTAGCATGCTGTGTATTCATTTACACACTGGATTCCAACTGTATGTGTGTATTTGTGCAGGAGTTCTTCAAACAAGAGAACAAACACAAGTGTGCGTGAATGAAGAGCTTTGGAGACTGTCTCGTGATTGTGGAGGACATGGTGTCTTGCACACTTGAAAGCCAGAGGGGCTGATGGTGTGATCCTAGTCTGAGGCTGAGGGTCTAGAGCCTGGGGTAGGCACTGCGGGTGTCTTCAAGTCTAAGGCCTGGGAACATGGAGTTTATCTGTCTGAAGGTAGAAGATAGATGTGCTAGCTCAAAAAGAGACAGGAATTCACCCTTCTTCTACCTTCTTTTTCTGTCCAGGCCCTCAGTGAGCTGGATCAGACACCTTAGTGAGGGTAAATATTCTTCACTTTAATTCAGAAGCTCTCTTGTATCATCCCCAGAAGTAGTGCTTTATGAGTGGTTGAGGCATCCCTTAAACCAGTCAAGATAGCACATAAGCTTTACCCTTACGCTTTCCACATGAGCTGATTGTACTTGGATGCGAAAGGAGCGTTGGTGCTTTCTTCATAATTAGGTTGGGTTCTTTGGAAGGCTACCAAAGCAAAGTTAGAACATTAATAATTGCTGTTGGGTGAAATGTGTATGAGAAACCTAAGGGGTGTGGAAGCATTCTAGACATTAAGGGTTCTTCATTGAGATTTCATCGCAGACTCCTATCTTTATTTACCTTCTTAGTGTGTGCTAGTCATTTCCAACTTTGGAGATGGTGGCTGGGTTCATGTGAGAGAGATGCCCTCATTTACCAGATCCATACTGCAAGGGAAGGTTTCCATTCTGCGTGGAACACTCATTGTGTACCAGGCACAGTTATAAGAGATAGGGGCAAGTGAAGACAGCAGGATGCGTGTGCACCTACTGCAAAGGATGCATTAAATGTTTAAAACCCAACATTAAAATGAGACCAGACCATTGTACCCTAGGCTTGATAGTGTGTTCCCAAAAATTCATGTCCACCCAGAACCTGTTAGGTTAGGATTTGGAAATGGTATCTTCACAGATGTAATTAGATAAGAGAAGACGAGAAGATGCTGGAATAGAGTGCTCTAGATCCATTATGACAAACGTCCTTCTTTGGAAGGTCAGGAAAGGTAGACACTGACCCACAGGGAAATGGTCATGTGAAGATGGAGGCACAGAGTGGAAAGATGGAGCTGGGGGCCAGGGAATGTCAAGGAGTAGCATGGATTGCCCTCTGCCATGCAAAGGAAGAAGCACAGAACAGATTCCCCTCAGAGCCTGCAGAAGGAGCCAACCCCGCTGACATCTTAGTCTTGGGTTTCTGCTCTCCAGAGCTGGGAGGGAAAATAAATACTGTTTTGCAAAACATCAGGCTTGTGATAAACTGGAAACTCACACCCAGAGCTTAATGGTTCCGTACGTTGGATGCATACAGCTGTGTCCTGTTCCTGATTGTGTGGGATCAGAGCTCCTCTACTGACCACGTCTGTGGTTACTGCTTACGTCTCTTCTTTTTGGTCTTATTAAAACCGTGAACTGAAAAAAAAAAAAAAAACACCGTGAACTGTTGAATAATTTCCAAATCGTTTTTAGTATAATTGAGAGGGAAAAATATCCAGAACATTTGGTAGACAAAGCCATGGGCTTGTGAAATGTGTTGGATCTGGGGCCCAACAGCTGAGGACGCTGCCAGTTTCTGTCAGCTTCCCTGCAGCAGCAGCAGCAGCTACATCCTAATAAATTTCTGCAAATGATGTTTATTCTGTGGCATTTAGGGGGATCTCTTTGAATTAAGAAATCTGATACTACACACAAAACTGCAGAACATTTGAACTAGAAAGGACACTGCTCTTAGGTAAGGAATATAAGAAAATGTGTTTTACCCAACTAGCCCACACAGTTTGCTTCTCTGATTGCTCAGTGGCTGTATTGTCAGGCTTTGGAAGGTCTGTTGTTGGTTTTTGTTTTGGCAGGTCATTATTTTCTCCTACCAGTGTAGACACATGGTGTCTCAGTGATGTAAACCCAGGTTCTTGGAGAGGCCAGTTGACAAGTGTTCTCGCTCTGAAATTGACAAGATATTTCACGTCAAAAGCTGTCCATTAGCCGGGCATGGTGGTGCATGCCTGTAATCCCAGCACTCAGGAGGCTGAGGCAGGAGGATCGGTGCAAGTTCAAGACCAGCCTGGGCTACAAAAGTGAGCTCAAGGCCAGCCTCAACTGCATAGCAAGACCCTGTCTCAAAAAGACAAAATTAAAAAAAAATATTTGTAAAAAAGCTGTCCATCAGAGGTTCTTCACCCATGTGTGTCCTCATTTCACTCATGGTAATGATCACATGCTCTCTTGCAGAACAGAACTCATTTAGCTCTTCTACTTACTGCAGTTGGCACACTGCATTTAGCTTTTCGTGAAAAGCTGGTGTTTTGAACTTGAACGTGGTGTTGTAGGTCAGCCTGATGAAGTAATTTCTGTGGCAAACATGTGTGCAGTTCTAAAATGCATGACGCACTTTTTCATGCCCTTCCAATATGCCCAGATAGGAATTGAGGGGCATGGGGTCTGATTAGTGTTTCTGTCAGAGAACATCTGTATGTGCTTTTAATTTTGGAGAACACATAAACTTGCTCTTTAGGCTGATCTGGGACTTGAAATTTTAAGCGATCGGTTTTCTATGGGCTGGACTGGCGTTAGTGGCACAGGTGATGTGCCAGGTACACGTTTGCTGCTGCTGCTGCTGCTAGTACCATTTGTGTTGTTACCTGGAGTGGTGAGTGTTCTTTATCTTTCTTTGTGTGAATTTGGGCTATGAAAACAGTATAGTACTTAGCTGTTTTCCTGGGGGGAAGCTCAACACTTATAATAAACCTGGCTCTCTATTCCTGTTAGGTTTGTGACACTGAGCTGATTCTTCTCCTCTGTTCACAGGAAGGTGCAAATTGAGTTTTCTTTGAGGGCAGCAGCAAGAACTCTTAGTTCCTTTTCCCAGCCAGGCCAGATTCAGGCAGATAATTGTGCTCTCATCATGTTTGCAATTCAGGTTGCCTGTGTATTTTTGAAAACATGAGATGCAAACTCTTATACCCTGCTGGTGGGAGTATAAATTGGTATAACCCTTCTGGAAGCAATTTTGTTATAAATTTCAAGTAAGAGGATTTTAAAGTTCACATCCCATAATAGACTAAATTTGTGGGAGTCAAATTACTGTAAGGAAATAAAATTTATTCTTAAGGATGTTCAACATAGCAGTAAAGGACTGGAAGCCTCTTAAATCACCCAAAAGAGGTAAATGATCAAATTAAGGTGCTATATGCTGCCATTAAAAGTGATGCTTTCAGACTATAAAAGCCGCCAGAGAAATACCCATGCATGTGTCAAGATTGCAGTTTTCCTTTGAGTGTGGATGTGCATGGAATGAATGGGAGGAATGGCCAGCAAAATAACTCAGTGGACTAAGCTCTCGCTTAGGCAAGTGCAGAGACCGGAGTTCTATCCCTGGAATTCTATCCCTGGCACCGCATACTGTGCTGGCCCCACTCCTGGGGTATGCCAAGCTGGCCACCGAGTCCAGGTATGGTAGTGCATACCTGTAATCCCAGTGCTGGGGAGGCTGAAAACAAGAGGATCACTATGAGTCTGAACTATGTAGTGAGACCCTGTATCAAATACATTAAAAAAAAAAAAAAAGAATGTGAGGAAACAAAGTCTTAAAGCAAAGGTTCTGCCTGAGTGTATTGCTCATGAGAATAGTCATTGTCTTTATTTATGCTGCTGTCATAATGAGTCCTGGAATGTTATTTACCTGTATTTGCATGCATCTTAAAAATTGTGGCAGACCTCAAGTGGCATAGTTACTGGAAACATGGCCATCTGAATTCTCCTTATCTCATCAGAGGATAACAGAAGCAGTGTTTACCTGTCTCTGCTGGTGATGGATGTCCAAGGAAAATGTTTTCTATAACATCCTGGTCCCTCCACCTGCCTAGCTCAGTGTGTTTGGATAATTGGATTACAGAACACAGAAGAAGAGGTGTTTGCCAACAGATTTCAGTTCTTTTTGGCCATATTCATATTTCTCTTTAGGCCACTGTTGCCTCTTCAGTGATTAGCACAGTGACCTGGAATTTAGTTTTGCAGTAAAGTTACACCAAACATTTTTGGTTTGTCCCCTGTTAAATGAAGAATTGGTGATATTGTTGTAGTTGAGTACCAAACTATAGAGGTGACATTTGTTTGTTTATTTAGCGTTACTGGGGATGGAAGCCAGGACCTTTGTGTTAAGCCACATCTCTATCCACCCTCCCTTTTTAAAAATTTTTTATTTTGAGACAGAGTCTTGCTAAGTCACTGTGTTGCTAGGATGGACTTGAATTTTTAATCCTCCTGCTTCAGCCTCTCAAGATTCCTGAGATTACAAGCATGTATCGCCAGGAGTAGACTGGGAGTTAAATGTTTGAAATGACTGTGAGTGGGGAAGGGGATTGAGGGGTTGACATTGTTATCTCTGTTCCAAAAATATCTTCATATGTGTGTCTTCAAAAATTTCATTTCTCTCCTTTGTATATATATATATATATATATATATATATATATATATATATACACACACACAAAGTAGACCATCAGTCTTCAGTTGAAGAAGAAAATATGGGGTTTGGTTTTGTTTTGCTTTTGCATTTAATCATGAAAAAGCAAAATTATAAGACAAAGTGGAAAGGGTGAAATGGCAGGCATCATTTTAGATTGGGCAGGGCCCACGGCTGCCAGGTATAGACAGAGCAGAGGGTGGGGTGCAGAGTGGAGGGAGCATAATCCATATACAGGTTAAACTTGAAGGCCTCACTGTCCTGAGGAAGTTTTCTCTTAAATAAGCCTCCCCTTGACTTTGTTCTTCTGGGCTTATAGTATTACGGTGATGTGCTTGTGCATGAGCTTAATGATTTTTGCCAAAAAGGAACATGAATTCCAGTCATAAACCAGCAAATGAATTTGTTTCATATGCTGACTGAAATACAATATGGATGGAGTTTAATTTTTACCTTAAATCCTTAGCTCTAAGGATTCTATTCTTTAGTTCAGTAACTTCTGAGTCTAAATTGTTTTGTTTGGTCTATCTATAAGGTCAAAGAAATTTATTAAAAAATGTTCAGGGAGGCAGGGCTTGGAGGAAGATGGTATTCAGTTTTCCCTTTACTCACAGAAAACTAAGTTATGTGGGAGGACACAAAACTTACTTTCCTTTTAGTGAATAGGTTCTGGTTCTAGCTGTGGCATTTTGGTCTGCTTTAGCACTGCTTACTGTACATTATGCTTTTTAAAACCATGATTGTGTCATGAGCTGTTTCTCTTTACGATGCTAAAATTTTTTTTCTTTTTTGAATTTTTTTTTCTTGTTTCAGAACTTTTGTTTATTAATTAATTAATTTATTTATTTATTCATTTTTATGGCCGGCTCAGCCTGCCCTCAGGGCAGGGCTGGCGCAGCATGTGGTGCCGGGGATCAAACCAGGGTCCCTGAAGCCACCTAAGCTTTCCTAAGCAGGCACTTTAGACCACAGACCCATCCTGCCGGGCCCCCTTTTTCTTTTTTTTAAAAATAAGTTTCTTAGTACATTTTCGGTGTACATAGTGATCACATTAGTTGTAGGGAATTTGTGCCTGTACCTGGTATAACTCGATGCTGTTTTCTCCCATTCTCTTTCCCTCCCATCAACCCCCTTTCCCCTCTTTACTTACAGAAACTTTGCTTCTTTTGATATTTAAGCTTAAGCAATATGCTGTTCAAAGTATGGTCATGATATACAGCCATATTTGAGCCACAGGCTTTTGGTATTTATTTCAAAACAGGATGTCTTCTCTAACACATGACAGTACGTGGTTCTTACATATACCTAGTGGTGATATTTTTTATTAAATTACTAGTTATTGATACTGCTGGAGCTCTCCATTATTATATGGTGCCCTAATCTGGGTATTCTCAGAAGCAGATGCCAACATGGGAACAGATGCATAAGAAATCTGGAGGTGATGTGTGTCCCTGCTGGCCAGGGGTGGATGATGGGGAGGGACATGTGTGAGGCTGAGACAGCTTTCAGACTGAAATGCAGATTTTACTTCTAAGAAGGAGGGGGAAAGCAGGAAGAGAGGAGTTGGATGTCTGTGCACTTCTAAGGGCAGTCTTAGGTTAAAGTCTGTAAAGAACTTTTAGCTCAAAGCTAAACTTCCCAGAGTAGAGGAATACCACAGCAGTTAGGAGGGCCTGCCTAGGCATATTGCTGCTGTGCCCAGCCGCTGGCTGGGAGCTGCCAAAGTGGGCAGGGCCTCTGTCTGAACGTCTGGGTGAGATCAGAACGCAGCAGTTGGGCTAGGACCTCCCCTAGCTGTCGGTTTGTTGGGTGCCATCTCCCGATAGTCAGATAAAGGACTATTAGACTACTAACTATTCTGTCGAACAATGTCGTCATGGGATATATTTAACAGAAGTAGGCTAAGTCCGTAATACATTCTCTTTACTGAGGTATGTAGTATATTCTGAGGTTTTAAGATGGAGTTATGAATTTGGTACATGGCAGAAACTTACATGGTTTATAGGTAATGTGGTTGCTGGAGAGTGCACCATGCGTTACAAGTTTGGTTCCTAAGGCTTCCAAACTTCTGTGCAAAAGAAAAGCAGAATGTCTTTGGAAGGAAGACTATTAGGCTTTCAAGGCCATATTTGGACAATACTTTAAGTGTGATGTCTAGAGTGATCCCAATTAAGAAAAAAGCTCTTGGTCTCTGTTACATATGGTAGGTCAGAGGTCTCTTTGAAAACCAAACGGATGAGCTACCATGCTATATCAGGTTGTAAGATCAAGGTAGTCTTATGAAAAAGCTTTTATGTACTGTGTAGTCCTTACATGTAGGACCAAAACTTCAGCACTGTGGAAAAGCAATTATCTTTTCAATATGAAAGGGTAGTTGTTGAGACTGTAAAGTAGTCTAAGTGTTTGGTTATGGTTTAAAATATTTTATGCATATTATTGGATGAGCAAAAGTTGGATAAGAAAGGGCTACCAGGGAAGAAGATGAGTATAGATGAATGTCAAATGTGGCCAAAGCTGGTTTGTGGCTGACTCTGTCTTCCTGTATGCACCTAAGCCCTGGGCTCTGGCTATGTAGCGTCCCAAAGGCTTCCATGAAGCTGTCGTAAGACACGAAGCAAGCCTCATCCTTGTAAATGAGTAAGCTATTGATCTGCCGGGCTCAAAGACTGTAATTTATACAAAAAGCCTCAAAAGTAGAGGTCAAAAAATCTGGCAAGACTAAAACTTGCAGGAAAATAGGATAGGGCAGTAGAATTTTCTCTTGACTCTATGAATAGTTGTAAAGTCCCAGGTGTTTTTCCTCTTCTAAATTCCTATGTGAACCTCTTCTCCAAGGTCATGATGGGAGGAAGTGGGGCTTTCAAGAAGTGGGCTAGATCATGAAGTTTGAGCCCTTAGGAGTGTAATTAGTGGTCTCGGAGAAGCAGCCCCAGAGAGCTCTGCACCCTTCTACCACAGTGGGTACAAAAAGCCATCTTGAAAGCAAGTGCTACTGGAGAGATTTCACATAAATGAAATTAGACACTACTTTTTTCACTTAGTATGGTGTTCCAAGGTTCATCTATTTGTGTGCTGTGTGAGTAAGTCTCCTCTTTGCTGAATAGTATTCTGTTGTGTAGACATACCACACTGTATCTCTTCATGAGTCGGTAGATGTTTAAATTATTTCTTAGGGCTCTTATTAGCAATGTTGCTGTGAATATGCATGTGTGTGTATTGTGTAGACATTTTCTTTCCCATGGATATATGCCTAGTTGTGTAATTACTGGGTCATAAAGTAACTCTTTGTTTATCTTAGAAATGGCTACACTGTTTCTAAAGCAGCCAGATCATTAAATATTCTCCCAGGCAGGGAGTAATGTTCCAGCTTCTCCACCTCCCTGCCATGCTTGTTATTGATTACCTTTTATTCTGATGATCCTAGTACTTGTGAAATGCTATCTCATCTTGTCTCCAATGTCTAATAGTTGAGCATCTTTTCAATAAAAAGATGGTCTTCGGCATTTTATTTATGCTCTTAGAGAAATACCCATTACAATTCTATTCCCATTTTTATTTTTTATTACTTTTAATAAGAAATAACAATGAGACAGTTTTAAAACACATTAGTAGTACATTCCCAATAATTGATACAATGCATATTGTTGACCTCCTTGTAGTTATTCAGAGCACAGGATGCAGACATGATAATTTTTCTAATCATTATTGGTACAAGAATTTCTTCTCATTGAACTAAGAGAAAGTAGTTGTATATATAGTCCAGTATTCCATAATTGTAGGTTATTGGCAGAACTGGCAATGTTGGAAGCTGTTGATTTCAGCCTTTTACAGCTCAACATACTAATCTAGTTTACTTTTTATGCCTCGTGGTTAAACTTTTTTGCTGGGTGGTTAAGGACAAGTTAAAGCAAGAACCTGTATAACAGAACATGTAACTTTTGTATTTTCCAAGGTCAGTCAGATCCCTTCAGCATTCACCTTCCAACCATGTACAGTGTTTTCTGGCACTTTTGTCAGTGTCAGCCGTCTGGATGAGTCACAGCCATTGCTTGACCAGTTTGCTCTCTGTGAAATGTATGACTCTTCTTAGGCATATTGTACTTCACCTGTCCCTTTCTTCTGTGGTCCCATAATCTCCTCGAACAGAAAATTTGGGACATCACTGAGTTATAGGATGTTATAATACAGGTTCTTTTATGTCCTGAGTCCTCACTGACCTTCAAGGGCTAGGGCTGAAATATTGGCTATCCTTGTAGCCCTTCTTTTTCTCTATTTTTTGGTCTATAAACTTATGTTCTTAACCCTCCAAAAGAGAAGCTTGATACTATTACTCTATAAGATAGGTACTTCAGCTTAACATCACTATTCCCATTTTTAAACTGAGTTATTTGTCTGTTAAATTGTAAGAATCCATTATATGTTTTAGTCAGAAGTGATTTGCAAATATTTTCATGTATTCTGTGAAATAGCATTTTCCTTTCTTAGTGGTGTCTATCCTTTGAGGCATTAAAATAAGATTTTTTTTTTTTTGGCTTTTTTTTTGAGGCAGGGTCTCGCTATGTGGTTCAGACTGGCCTTGAGCTCACTTTTGTAGCCCAGGCTGGTCTCGAACTCACACCGATCCTCCTGCCTCAGCCTCCCGAGTGCTGGGATTACAGGCGTGTGCCACCACGCCCGGCTCTAAAATAAGATTTTGATGATGTCATTTAATGTTTTTTTTTTTTTCCTTACTTGTTCTTATGCCTAAGAAATCCAGTATCTATTTTCCTGAAAGTTGTATAGCCTTAGCCCTTACATTTAGATCTTTATGGGGCTGGAGAGATAGCTCAGTAGAATAAGCACTTGCATGACAAGTGCAAGGACCTGAGTTCAATCCCTGGTTCTGGAGAAAACAAACAAACTATATTTAGATCTTTGTCCTTTTTTTTTTTTTTTTTTTTTCTTTTTTGGTGGTACTGGGTATCAAACTCAGGACCTTGTGCATCCTAGGCAGGTGCTTATGCTGCGGAGCCATCACCGTAGCCCTTTTTACCCATTTTGAATTCATTAAAAAGATTATTACCTCAATGAGTTATCCTAGAATCTTATTTTTTACATGGGTATTATCTCTGAGGCAAGTTTTTATATTATGATTTTTATCAACTAAAGGGTGGTGTTTTGTCAATAAGTGGTTTGTTGACAGGCAGTTGAATTTTATAAGTGTATCTTTTTCTACGTGTACATGAAGGGATTGTCTTTGACAGAGCAAAGAACATTAGAGCATATTTATATGAAGAAGGTAATACAGCTGTGTGCATTGAGAAATACGTGATCATGTCCTCCTATGAACATCTTAGATTCCTTACACAAAGATAGGTATGATGGCCGTTTACATGCCTTGTGTATAAAGTGTAACCTGTTGATTGTTCAGAGGCTACAGATCTGTATAGTGTGTTACTCTGCTGACTGCTTTAGGCAGTTGTAACCCAGTGGTAGATATTTGTGTATCCAAGCATTTCTAAACAGGCTTGTTGTCTTGGTTACTTTTCTCTCATTGCTGGACAAATAGCCAACACCCAAAATAAAGGAAGGAAAAGTTTACTTAGCTCACAGTTTATGGAGGTTTCAATCCATACCAACGCAGAGTGGCATGTGGCAGAGGGCAGCATTCATGGTGGTGGAGAGCAGCAAAACAACAAGAGCAAATGGGATGAGTAGCGGCAACAACAGCAGCTGAGAGCAAGTCTGTCTCTGTTACCTTGCATTCAGGCTATCTGCCCAGGCCAGGTGTAGCGTTCACATCCACAGTCCCAGCAGCACTGATACCCATAATCCCAGCAGCGTTTACACCCATAATCCCAGCACTGGATCATGAATTAATCACAAAGTCTAGAAGTTCATCCCGTGATTGCGTGAGGATTTGGGGGTACAGCTAGACAAAACATTACATTTGTTTATATGAGGATCATCACAAATGTGTGAATGATACATCACAGCATGACATTATGAGGGCTACAGTATCTCCCAGGGACAGAGATTTCTCTGCTCCATATTAGTGCCACTGTTTGATATATATATATATATATATATATATATATATATATATATATATATATATATATATATATATATATATATATGGTCATTGACTGAAGCATCTTTATATAGTGCATGACTATATATATACCAAGATGGGATTAGAAACTATCTTAAGTATTTAAGTTAAAAATTAATTGCTGTAAAAGACATAAGATGTATTACCATGAACATGTTCACTGTGGAGCTCTGATTTGTGTCTCTCTGCCAGGTGGCTGTGACCCATCTGTTGTACATGTCTGACTGTTCAGTTAGTTGGGTGGCATGAAACAGTCACTGGTAGCTCAAACAGTGGGAATGTCTTGATCCCCCAACCCCAGTATTCCTGCTAGCTTGTAACACACATCATTCTTGCTACTTGTGAGTGTCTTCAGTTGCACTGTGCCGTTTACCTTTCATGGTCATTTTAACTTTGGGAAAGAGCCGTGAGTTGCATCGTGGTAGACCTGGCAAATAAGGTGAGTGAGGAAACACTGCAATGTTGTTGTGCTTTCTCATTTTAAGGAAAACGCTAAACAATAAACACAATGATATAAAATTTCCAAACATGATTATGGGAGAGTACCATTGGCTACTGCAATGCATGAACTATAATGTTTTCTACAAGCCTGCCATTCCCGTGGACAGCACTCAGTAGCGTTGTTCACTGTATTTAGTGTCACATTTTGTGAAGATACTCTTAAAAGAAGACTTCCGAAGAGGCTTCAGAAGTTGACAGGAATGATGGGGATCAGTGTATTTAAAGTGGGAGGTCAGTTAATTGCTATGTATCTATGTATCTTTTACTTAAATAAAATAAAAAAGCATTCATTGTAGTTTTTAACACACTGTGCGTGTGTGTGTGTGCATGTGTGTGTGCACATGTGTGAGTGTGAGTGGAAACACACACTTGTGTCTGTCTGTCTGTCTCTCTTCCCTAGTCTCCAGGCAGAGCCAGGGCACAGGTTTAGGCATCTCCCAGAGCTGAATGTGCCTTTGATTTCCCTCGCAGTCTCTTAAAGAGACCCTGGTGCTCTTGCCTGAATCTGAGTCTGAGCGACTGCGATGACTTGGAGAGGAAAGAAAAAAGGAAGGTTTCTAATTCTACATTTTTATAGTTTGCTTAATAAACTTCAAGGTGAAAAAACATCATGCAAAGAAAGAGAATTAAGTTCTTTTGGTGCCCATCTTGATTTTCCCGTTTTCCTTCTAGACCTCTGATGATTGTCACCCAGAAGATCACCACCTTGGCTTTCCAGCTTCATGATGGTGAGCAAGGCAGCTCCCTTGGGTTCTCAGAGTGAGCTGGCACAAAGACTGTCTTTCTTGTGTGCCCATGTGGTCCAAAGCCCGGGCCAGTGCACACAGAGCCTGTTGCATCTTCAGAGCTTCTAGACTCCTTTTCCCAGTGAATCCCCACTATTTCGCCTGTGAATCTGCCTTCTGTATTTGCTCCAACAACAGTGAATTTTCTGTTTATTTTTGTAATGTTTTGATTTGTGACACTTTGACCTTCTTTTCCAAATGTGTTAAGAAATGGCCTTTTTCCTTCAGTTTAATTGCTGAAAAGCTTGCAAGGTAGTAAAAAATGAAATAGCATTGGTTGCTTAATCATTTTTTAATGTGAATGTTTTGGCTTGGAAAATTATCTAATGAGATTAGCCTGACCCTATGAAAAGCTGGGGTGAGGAAGAATCTTCTGTTTGTATAAAACTAAACTTCTTTTTCTTCCACTCATGTACTTTCTAGAAATGGCCAAAACATGTGATTTATACTGTTAAAACTAAGCTCCTGGGGAGAGAAGATTATTTCAGCTGGGCAGAAGTTTTCAATATGGGTTTAAGAAATGCCAGGTGCAATTAGTAAAAGTATATTCTGTGGATTTGTACTGCTCAGGAAAATGCTTCTGACTATTGAGATTTCTTTACATGTGGACAGATTGAGAAGCTTTATCTGTGATAGCTAGCTTTCTTATTTCTACTTAAAGCTTCGGAGCTGATTAAATTTCATTTGACCCAGGGTGTCCCTGCTTCATACTTGTTGCTTGAGCCATTCAGTAGAAAGCTGCATAATTTTATACCAAGGTTGGAGTCTTTCTCCAGTAACCAACTACCCTGGTTTGCTTAGTGCTGGAAAACTTCCCAGGATGTGAGATTTGCAAGTGCCATTGTCAGAGAATCCAATGTGGGAGGGCAGTTCATACTGAAATTCAACTTGGTAGTGGCTGTAGATTAACATTAGAAAAATAAAAAGTAGATAAACAGTTTTACTCCTTAACATTTCCAGATATGTACAATTTGCTGAGACCTTCAGCCTCCCAAATAACTGGGCTTATAGGCATGTTCAAACATATCCTGTTAAAAAGAATCTGTTCTCTTTTGACAGCACTGGGGATTGAACCCAAGTCTTACTCACTGAGCTATATTCCAAGTTTTTTCTATTTATAGTTTTTCTGTTTATTTTGAGGCAGAGTTTTGATAAATTGTCAAGTTGTTGAGACTGGGCCCAAACTTTCAGTCCTTTTGTCTCCCAGAGTATTGAGGTTACAAGGATGTTCCACCATGTCCTGCCAAGTTTTACTTAAGATATTCTTAGCGTACTATATTTTTTGGAGCATCCTTTATATGGAGCAAAGTGTTTATTTGCCTTTTTCTGTTTTTCCTGTGTGGGGGAGGAATAGGGAGATTCTGGAATCACCCCACGTTCTCTTAAGCAGGTCTTGAATTTTCCATGGTTGATGACCATAATCAATCACTACTGATTGGGTTGGCATTGCCTGTAAGACAATATTTCGGTTTCTCTGACTCCAGCTTAATAAGCAGACTTTATAGGACACACGTGTAATTTTAAGAAATAAAAAATCTGATAATTCCTTTATACTTTTTGCTGCATTTGAAGTTGCTTTAAAAAAATTGACGGTATTTATTGTATTACATAGTGTTATCTTCAACTTTGTTGTTTAGATTACCAGATATATGCAAGTCAAATTGGAAAAAAAAATCAGTCATAAGAAATTGAGAAGAAAGAAAAAAAAAAGAACGAAAAAAATTAAGCATTTTTCTTGTGTTTGGAAGAGGAAAGTCCTCATCTTTTCTGCATTACATCCCCACCACAAGCTCACTGCTCTGTGGTAGCGCTGGAATCAGAGTGGTTAGGGGAGGAGATGGGGAAGGTCCCCGTCATGCTCCGAGCATGAAACAGAGGGAACCTTCGAACTCAGATCTCCTTTTCCTAGGAATCCGTAGCGTGCACGTTTGTGATTTCTGGGTGGCACTTTGATCCATGCCCTCCGTAGCTCCTCACCCACAGGGGATGGAGCC
Source organism: Myocastor coypus (assembly GCA_004027025.1). Lineage (NCBI taxonomy): Eukaryota > Metazoa > Chordata > Mammalia > Rodentia > Myocastoridae > Myocastor > Myocastor coypus. The sequence goes on from PVJA010005659.1 coordinate 30,347, forward strand.
CAGAGCCTTGTGAAAGCCAAGCACACACTGCTTTGAGCCATGGCCCAGACCCCCAGAGTATTTTTAAAAAATGAAAAACAGGGATTCTTTATGATTTATGAAGCAATAATAATTTGCTTCCCAAATGAATTCAACAAGACTCTTTGAGGATTGTTCACTTCACTTCCAACATCTCAGTGGTAAGTTTTTGTTTTTCGTTTCGTAGGACTGGGTCGCAAGGCTGAAGACCTCTCTGGTGAGCAGAACCGACTCGCTGTGAAGTAAGTTCCCTTCAGCCCCACTATTTATCAGTGTCTAGAGAGTCTCCCTCATTTTTGTGATGGCTGTCGGTTAATGCCATTATCTGGATATGATATGTATTTAATGCGCTACTGATAGATTCTTGGACTGTCTTCCAGTCTTTGGCTTTGACAGATGGTAAGTGATAGATCATTTAAAATGTGTTTGTGTCTAGCTGTAGGACAGGTTCCCAGAAGCTGCACTACTGGGGCAGGAAGTAAATGGATCTAAAACTTTGTTAGTTCTGCAGGATTCTCCTTCATCAATTGTTTAGTCTACTGTGGAATTATTTTTATTGAGCATGTGTCTGGGAGCCTCAGGAAGCAGCTGATTTTTCATGCACGTCAGTTTGTTAAGAGGCCAAAGCCTGGAAAAAGATAGGAAGCGTGGAAGGAGACATACATGGGGCTGGGAAAGAATAGAAACTTGGAGGTGGGCACTTTTCAGTGTTGAGGTGCGCTAGGAAGGGGGCCGGTGTGAGAGAGGAAAGGCAAGCGTGTTAACATAGGAGACAACAACCCTGGGGGTGCAGGAGTCCCTGGACCGTGTGGCAGGGAGGTCGGGGCAACCCTGGCGGGGGCTTCCACAGAACAGTGTCATGGGACAAGTAAGGGGGACCCCATGTGCTTCCTTATTGGAGGAGGGTCATTGGAAGACTCTAAGGAATGAAGTCCTTTGCTCAGCGTTACAGGGCATAAGCAATAGCGGGCATAATCCCAGTGGCCAGTTAGGAGTGCGCCTCTAGAAGCCTTTCCCTCAGTTCTGTCCCGCCATGGCAGGCTCCCAACTGCGGCTCAATTCTTTGTTTTTAAAATTAATTTATTTTTTAAAATCATTTATCTATTTGGTACAGGGTCTCACTACACAGCTCCACCTTGTAGTCATCCTCTTGTCTCAGCCTCCCCAGTGCAGGGATTGCAGAAGGGGGTCACTGCTCCCAGTTTAGGTGGCCCACACAGTGTGCCTGGGGCTTGGGAGGCAGCAGGGTATGTGGTACCGGGGATCCAACTGGTGTCCTTGAGTTTGGCAGGCAGGCAGGCTCTTAGATTGCTGAGCTATCTCCCCAGCTCCTGCTGCTCAGTTGTTCTTGCTTGGGCTTTTTCCTGCCACCACTCCGATCTCATGCCCAGGCCCTCCTGCCTGGATGACAAAACAGACAATGGATTGCCAAAGGGGCTGCGGCCTCTTCAAAGTGGAAACCGGATCCACTCCTCCTTTGCTGTGTGTTTATTTTGGCGGTCAGGAGCGAGTTTCCTCATTTCAAAGCATCCCAGTCAGCTAACAGTTCAGGTTTCACCCTGCCTTACATCTATTACCTTCCTTACGTTCAGTTCACAGATAAGGGGCAGAGAAAAAAAGCACTTCCAAGCCTCAGAGTAGCTTTTGCCCTTCCCACCGGCCAGCCTGTGCAGCGGCACCACCACTAGAGGGCGGAGCCCACAGTTTTCTCCTACCGCCCGCTTCATTAACTTTTCCTTTCAACAAGATTCTCGGGTGAGTTTTCTGGAGAGGAGACCAGAGGAAGGTCTTATCACACACAATAACCCACCAAGCTAACTGTGGTATATATGATCTAACTGTTTGAATATTGTGAACAAAATAAAAATTTGGAAGTTTTCAGCTTTTAAACTTTGTTTCCACAGAGTGAAGCCTTCTTTTTTGGAATATTTAAGCTACCTTCTCAATTTCATGAGTGTCATTGCTGGTCCTTGTAACAACTTTAAGGACTACGTGGCTTTCATCGAAGGGCGACACATACACATGAAGTTGCTGGGCGTGAACTGGAAGCACAAAGGTCTCCACAGCTTGCCAGAGCCCTCTCCTAACGTGAGTGCCCAGTGCCAGTCAGAGGCCCAGAGAATGGAGCTTTGCTGCCAGACCTAACTCACTACGAATTGTTGTAATTTGAAAACCAAGGTAGAAAAAGAATAAGGAGAACATGAAAGTTTAGGGAGTAACTTTTCTCTTTTTTTTTTTAAGCATTTGCTTAAAATTCCAGTATTGGCATTCTTAGCATTTCTTTTTGTGGAACACTTAGCTGGGAGCCAGGAACTATCTCCAGTACCTTGTAAACATTCATTCACTTAAACCTCCACTCACCCTCTAAGAAGGGGATGTTGTCATGTCATATGATAACTAAAAGTCTGTTTTTACAAAGGGCAAAGTTACAGCTCTGTAGAATGACATTTTGTGGAATGTTACAGAAGCTGAGCCAAGGCACTGTGTCCAGAGGAATGTAAAAACCGAGCACCTCTTAGCCCCAGAACAGAGAAGGTGTGAGCATCCTAGAAGGCAGAAGTGTTCCACTACCTGGTTCATGTATTTGATCACATGGTGGCTTGGGTATTCGGTCCTCTGCACAGGCAGGGTTCCTGGCACCTGAACCTCTGTCCTTTCCATTGCTGATTCAAGCCCATTTCTGGGGCTCTGCTGGCTATAGAAGCGGGAGGCAAATGGTTATCTCTTTCTGGTGGAAAGCAGCTACCCTGTGATGGTAGCCACTTCTCATATATTTTAGGTGACACTGCAGCTTAAAGGAGGAGAGTTTTCATTGAGCTCGCAGTCTCAGAAGGTTCAGTCCAAGGCTGGCTAACTGCAAGTCAGAAAGATGGAGGAAGGAGGAACAGCAAGCTGGCTGAGGAGCAGCACTAAGGAACAGTGTAGAGAGGGGCCTTTGGGCTTCGCCTGGACACATGCCTACGAGCATGCTTTACTAATCTGCTAGTAGCTTCTGGGTTTGGAGCAAGTGATCTGCCAAGGTCAGCAGCTCACTTTTTGTCGGTAGGGTATGCTGGAAGAAATTTGCCTCCGTTCTGCATACGTTCAGTCTCAAGCGTAAATTCTGCATCTGAGCACACCCCCTAATGGGCATCAACAGGTTTGTGTCAGGAGGAAGAACGCCTGCCGCTCCCCCTTCCTGTGATAATGCTCTGACTACCCTTGGAGCAACAGTGTTCTTACTGTGCCTGGCCCCCAACCATTGTCCTTGTCACTGAGCCATCTGAGTGGTTACACTAATTCTCTCTCCCATTTCCAGAGAGCTGTGGTACAGAAGTTGTGCGTCACCTCGGTGTCTCTCCTTTTGTTTTTGACTCTGACAAAGACATTCCCCATCACCTGCCTTGCTGAGGACTGGTTTGTCCATAAAGCAGACTTCCTGACGCGGCTCTTCTATTTGTATGTGGTCATGCAGGCCGCAAAGCCCAAGTATTACTTCGCGTGGACATTAGGTAAGTTGGCTCTGGTGGCCTTCTGTGAATGAGGAATAAGGTGCTGTGCTTTGAATGGCCTAGCAAAACATTTGGAGCGCTTAAAAAATAATAATCCACTCAATGATGGGGACAGTTGAGCCAGTCTTGTTTTATACTTTCCAAAATAGCTGCCTTCTCTTCCACCCTCCATGAGCACAGTTATCTGTGATAAGGAGGAAACAGCAGCTTAAACCCCGTGTTGCTAAAGTTGCAGAACTGAAACTTCTGCTTATACCAAACATGGCCATTGAATGCAGTTAAAAGCTAGGTGAAAATTCTAGACTAATCAGGCTTTCTTGTAATTTTTCTGTGTTGCATGTATACAGGGTGCACATTGAGTTTATTTTATCATCATATGCTTCTTTAAGAAAATGTTGGTTAAGCTTTATATTTTAGAAAGAAGCTAACATGAAGTTCTTTACATTTTTTAACTTAGTTCAACTTCACTTGGCTAATCAACCCTCCCCCTTTTTTCTTTTTTTTTCTTGTGGGGCAACATGGACAGTATTAAGCTTTTATGTCTTCGTTGTCAGATAATGTTAGACTGGCATTCTTCTAAAGCTTTCTAAAGTGAGCAGTAAACCCCTCTGTATGCCCTCTGTGGCTGGCAGAGTTTTTTACTAAGGCATGCCAGCTATGTCTATTTCACTTTGAGCTCCTTTTGGGGGGAAAAGTTTAACATCTCAGCTGGTGCTGGGTGTGTAGTTAATCTTCTCATTGCTAAGATGAACTTCCCGAGGCCCAGTGTTAAGAGAGGATAGATTTATTTAGCTTAGAGCTTGTAGAGGTTTCAGTCTGTAATCAGCTGGCTTCAAGGCAGGCTCGCTTGGCAGTTCGTGGTTGCCATACTGGAGCAAAGCAACAAGGGGAAGACAAGCCTCTTTCTGTCCCTTACATTGTACCTGGGTTATCAGGATTAGGGCTGTGCCAATCCAGTCAGCAGGATGATTTTGTAATCACTCCCCTCCTTAATCCTAGCCCCTTTCCTCCTAGTATTACATCATGAACCAGGCTCATGCTCTTGATTCAGCCATCTCCGAAAAGGCCCCACCTGTGACTATGAGGCTTTTCGGGGAACATCTAGATGCAAGCCACAACAAGCACGGACTCGATTTTGTAAATCAAATGGGTTGCGAGTGGCCACTCTTAATGCTTAGCCCGTGCCTTGCGAATGGGAAGCAGCACTTCGCTGAAGCTGTTCTTTGAGCTTGTTTTAGGTCTTAAGCTACAAATAAAATTTACAGGTACAAAGTTAGTTTTTAATTATATTTTACTGTAATAAACTATATGTAACACACCATGTGCTTTTAACTATTTTATGTATAATTCTATGGCATTAATTTCTCTCATAATCCCATATCATTACCCCATATTGAAACTCTGTGTGCCTTAGACAGTAATTTCCCATCCCTCACTGGGATGGATTTTCTACTTTTATTTTTATTTTTTGAGGCAGGGTCTTGCTGTATAACTCAGGTTAACTTTGGATTCACTATGTAGCCTAGTTTGGCCTTGAATTTGAGGTGATCTTCTTGCCTCAGCCTTCCAAGTGCTGGGCCTGCAGGTGTGTGCCATTGTGCCCAACTTGGCCCAGGTTATATTAAAGAGCCAGATCATTTATGCATAAGCTTAGCCTAATGCAATGTTTTGATAATACTTGGCCAGAAATTCCTGGATTAAAGCTGTTCTAAAATTCGCAGTGTGTAGCCTCTTGGTTCTGGTTACTTTCATTTTGATTCCATGAGCTTTTATTGAGCATCAGGCTTAGTACTGAGAGGTATGAAAAATATAGTAAATGTTTACATTTTTTAAAAAAATGACAGTAGGGCCAGGGATATAGCTCAGCAGCGTAAGTGCCTTCCTGGCAAGTACAAGGTTCAGAGTTCCATTCCTGGTACTCCCCCCACACCCCCACCCCCCAAAAAAAAACGAATGAAAGAAAGAAAAGAAAAGACACACTGCTGTTAAATCCTTTCAACATACTTTTTGCTCTGAACACACTTATTCCATTGCTCTTGCAATGTTTCTGAAGCAGTTCTGAGGTCCTCTTCCGGGAATGTCTTTATCTGTACTGTCCTGGCTCTCTTAATGTCTTGAATTGATTCACAACATTTACCTTTCATGCTCATTTTGACCTTGGGGAAGGGCCAGAAGTTTCCTGTGCCAGATCCACTGGGTAAAGTGGGTGAGGATGCACCGTGATATTTTCAGGAGCCTGCTCTTATGGTGGCTGGCATCCAGCATGCTGCATTGCTCCCCATACTTTTGACCAAACCTTGTAAAGACACTGGTGAAAGAAGACTTCCAGAACTGCTTCAAGCAGTGGGAAAAAAATGATGGGACAAGTGTGTTCAAAGGGAGGGGGAGGATTTTGATGAAGGTGGATGGCAATGTGTTTTTTACTGTAGCCCATTTTTAAAATTTAAACACTATATTTTAAAAATCAGTTCTTGTGGGAGGAATTCAAAGCTGGGTAGGACACTTCCCTGCCTCGAGCTATATGGGGACGGAGACATGTTCAGTCACCCAGCAGCCCGTGCCAAGAGCTGTCCCAGTGATGGGAACGCAGAGACAGTGTTAAGTGTGCCCTGGTCACTGAGGAAGGCATCAAAGGTTTCCTTTGATTTATCCTTGGTTCTGCTGTTGCTGCACTTTTTAAAATTTTATTTATTGATTTATTTATTTTTATATTATGACTGGCTCAGCCTGCCCTGGGGGTGGGGCTGGCACAGCATATGGTGCTGAGGATTGAACCTTGGTCCCTGTGGTTGCCTAAGCTTGCTTAAGCAGGCGCTTTAGACTGCTGAGCCATCTCATTGACCCTGTTACTTTATTATCTATTTATTTTTTAATCTTTTACTTACTTATTTGGTACAGGGTCTTGCTGTGCAGCTCAAACTCCTATTGATCCTCCTGTCTCAGCCTCAGCGCTGGCATTACCAAAGTGGGCCATCATGCCCAGTTTCAGTGGCCAGTGTGGTGTGCCTGGGATTCTGGGGCCAGCATGGCATGCAGTACCAGGGATTGAACCCTTGTCCTTGTGTTTGCCAGGCAGGTACTTAGACAACTGTGCTATCTCCCCAGCTCCTGCTTTAATATTTAAAAGTCATCATTTCTTTTGTAGTGAGACATTACGTGTACTTATATCTACTATGATTGGAGCCCTTCTTGGAACATGGCGTATTTTTCTATGTGACGCGGTTAATAGCTTTCCTAGATTTTCTATGTGTGCATGTGCATGTGTGCAGCATAGGGGGAGAGGGAAGCTTTCTCTTTTTACTGCCTTTTCCTTCCTCACCTTCCTTTTCTCTTCCTTTTTTCCTACCCATCCTGTTCCTTTATTTTGCATTCTAAGGCTTAAGGGCTGACCTCTGGACAAAATCAGCTCCTGATTTATGAGGAAAGAAAGGCCATTCCGTGGCCTCATAGGGAAAGTCGGCTATGAGGTGGGTTGTGGGGTTTTGCTCACGGTGGGCCCGGGTGGGGGTGGTGACAGGAATGGAAGCTGCACCGTTCTGCCCTGTGGGTGATTCCCCCAGATGTTTGGAGTGAACAAGCGACCCTTTCTGTGTGGATTGAGCTCTGTTTTCATTTCCAACGCCTGTATTCTTTTATCTTCCTTTAGTTGCCTCGGCAGAAATGCTTCATTAATTTGTATAGCCTCAGTTGGAAGTTTGTTACAGTTTAAATTGCATGGGCTGCTCTGAAATTAACCTTTGTGTTATATGAGTAAAGAAGCAATGAATAGTATATCAGGGAATATTTAAGCTGCTAACCGAATAATTGTTTTATCCATCTCTTTGAGATGCCATTTACCTATAATTGATGTAATTACGTGTGATTATAAGTCTAATCCTTAAAGTTGGTCTTGCAATGCCTCTCAGCTGAGCCACACTGTTAGCCTAGTTCTAGATACTTTTTACATTAAAAGAATATAACTATTTTCTTTGGATTTAACATCTAATTCTCTGGATATTTGCCTGCTGCTAACTGGTACTAATTAGAGAGACACAACTGTAGCCCAGGCTGTGTCTTAAGGATTGCAGACTCCAACATATGGGTATCCAGAACTTATCTGTAATAACAGGTTAGACACACACAAGGCAAGGAAGCTTGGACTAGGAGCTGGGAATTGCTTAACGGGCCTGTAAAGAAAGTGAAGGGCGAGTTCCAGGGCTGTGTGAAGGCTTCGATTGTTCTGAGGGTCAGTGCTTAGGGTCCTTCGCTATGCTATTTGTCTTTCAGGGTGGTTATCAGGGCACAGAATCAGCGTTTTCTGATTCTGGCATTGTTCCCACCTGACTACTCTTAACACCCCTAGCTTCAGTTTTCCTCATAGGCTAATAAAGGCTGGCAATAATGATATAATAGTGAAAGCCAACACTTCTTGAGTGTGACCTTGATTCAGGCTTTGTGCTGAGTACGTTTAATCCATCCAAAAGCCCTTTCAAATAGATGCTCATCCCTGCCAGCACTGGAAACTGAACCAGGGCCTTTACCCAGAACTTCAGCTCCAGCTGTTTTTTTTTTTTAGTTTGAGACAGGGTCTTGCTAAATGCCCAGTTGCCAGCTGCGCTCAAATTTGCAACCCTCTCATTCCATTGTGGGGTTCCAGGCCTGCCCAACAGGCCTGGCTCAGATAGGTGGTGCTGTTTTGTTCACTTTTTCTTTAGGGAATAGGTTTCTAGGAGCCAGATGCATCCCATGGTCATACCCATGGCAGGCACGGGAAGCACACAGGCACACAGGCATGCATGCACAGGTTTGGTTTTCTTTTCTCTCTTTTTGTACCTGGGATCAAACTCAAGACCTTGTGCTTGCCACACAGGCACTTAAGTCGCTGAACTACCTTCCCACGCAGAGTTGCTATTCTTCTGCTCTTTTAGGCCTGCTCTGGTGGGCCAGAAATGAAATGGGAGGTGGACGCATGAGCCTAGGAGCGGTGGGGTGCTGGCCCAGCCTGGAGAAGTCCGCATCTTGTCGAGTTGTCCACAGGGACCCCCAGCCCAGGGCTGGGCTTCTTTCAGTTCATTTACCTCTAGAATTGGCAAATTGGTTCCAAACACATGAAACCATTAGATTCCTTCAGGTACACACATGCTATCATTTTACTGTTCTTTTTCCATGCTACCGAGTTTCCATCCAGTTTGCTTAGGAGCATAAGGCAGAAGGACTTTCTGTCACTTCTTCTCTACCTCCTTCCTTCCCCCACCCCTCCCCTCTTCCTCCTCCTCCTAAATGTGATGGAATGAGTGAATAAGAAGCAAGGTCATGAACAGCCAGCATCCACTGAGCCTCACCGTCAGCCCAGAACAGGTCATGCTGCTAGAATAACTCTTCTGAAGGCAGTCTTGATTTGGACTCACAATCTGACAGGAAGCATTTCTCTAAAAAATCTCCCTCAGGTCTTAAGTCTTTTCTGTACTGTGACTCAGTTGGTTTCACTATTTCTTTTAGGAAAATGTACTAGCACAATTTGAAATGAAATAAATGAAAAAATTAGCCTCTTGATCATCTTAAGTGCATTGTGTTCATCAGATCGATACTTGATTACAAAGACAGCTCATTGAGGAATCGATTAGAGGTGAAATAGTCACCGTAAAGGAGTGCGTGTTCTTGTAGGTCAGCGAGAAGGTAAAGATGTTTGAAACAGAAGCATTTAGAATGACTCCGTGGATTGGATGGCCTTGATCATGGTGTCTACGTGTGGTCCCCACTGTCCCGGGCCCAAGTGTGCAGCCCCAGTTCTGGTCCTTGAGTCCTGAACTGTTGTCAGCTGTGCGTGGCCAGCTCTGGTGCGCTGCTGGCAGCTCCATGGATGTGTTCACGGTCAGCTCCCCTTCTTCTTCCAGGGCCGGTTCTCCCACGAGCTTCGTGTGCTTCTAAGTTCATGCCCTGCCATCTGCTGCCATGACTCTTGATTGGGTCCTTGTTTGCTTCTGGGCTTTGGTGTGGTTTTGTCTCCTCTCATGAACTTGGTGACTAAAAGCTGCTTGGTTTTTGTTTAGTTTCTTCAGTTCTCATTTATTTTCACCTTTTTGCATCCTACAAACATCTAGCACCTTTCCTTTTCACAGATTCTCACTGACTGCTATGAAATGAATGAATAAAAACACCAGAAATATTTTTCTGGCTCACACCAATATGAGGGCCTTCGATATTATTTGTATTCTTTTTCTGAGGGATTACCCGTATCTCTTAGTGTTAAGGTGCTTTGGTGTCTTAGCAGCGGCATGTTTTCGTTCCATACCCTAATGTATTGTTTTAAAATCCACAGCTGATGCAGTCCATAATGCAGCTGGTTTCGGGTTCAATGGAGTGGATAAGGATGGGAACTTCTCTTGGAATCTGCTCTCCAACCTAAACATCTGGAAAATTGAGGTGAGTGGGTAATGCTTTGGCATCAGACTCCCATAGGGAATCAAGGAAATGGTTTTCTTTGAGTGTGGTCCGAGTTGCACTTCAGGTATTGCTGCAGTTCTTTACTGGGATAGCTGAGGGAAGAAAAGCCGCTCTCTGATACGCCAAACCTTGCAGCTTCCTGGACATTCTACATCTTAGACTTTCGTTCTTTAAAAACAAAAATACCTGCTTTCTTAACACTTTTAATCATTCAAGAATGACACCAATAGTCTGAAAAAACATCTGGGAAAATCTTTGTATTATTTGCATTCTTGCTGTTTCAGCCTAAGAGCAAATGTCATTTTCTCTGGTCCACATTTATTTCAGTCAAGTACACAGACTAGAAGGGAGTTCCTGTATTTGGATTTGAACTCCAGTAATTTCTCTGGTTCCTTTAGAAACAGTTATAATCTATTTGCTTTTAAGAAAAAATTATCATGGACATGTCCTTAAGGCTACTAAGTCTGTGTAGTTTTTCTCTTTCCTTGTTTTTATTCTTGGAACATGATTGGCTGTATGTCTTCACTATCAGACAGGGTCTCTTTGGGCTACATCATTCTTGGTCCTTTTGCTTTCTTAGCACTAGGTGGACAGGAACCAGGTCACAGAGCCTTCTGTCGTTGCAGCTGGATGGGAAGAGCACAGAGGTTTTGGCTCTCTGGCCAGGTGACTCATCTTTGCTATTGGTTTGGGTTTTCTACCTTCTCAGAGCAGACACAGTGTCACTGGTGTGTTTGGTTAGAAACGGGTAGCACAGGAAGCAAAGGATGTGTGGAGACGGCACCTTTTACCCAGGAGGGTTGGGGTTGGGGTTAGTGTTGGTGGAAGCTAGGCGGAAAGGAGTGAGGAGAAGCCGCCTTTTCTGCCTGAGACTTTCCGAGTTCAGACACCTGCGGGAAAGGTAATTTGCCCTTAACAAAACATGGTGGGATTTATAGGCGAGATTATATATTTCTTCTCTTCCTTCTCTTCTCCCTCTTCCTCCTTACAAGGAGTCATTGGTACTTCAAAAGCCAAATAAGCAAGAAGAAGCAGAAGCACCCAGACTGGTATCTTACCATGTATCCTGTGTTCACCTGAAAGTTCATGGTGCTGTCTGCTGAATGAGGCACATTATATTCAACAAATATCAGTTATACAAATTAAGGCCCTTTAGGAGCAAAATAGTCATCCTTTAGATAGTTCTAGAGGATCTAGGGACTCTTGTGGGCAGAAGGTCTTGAAAATGTAATGTGAAGAACATCTGGAATTTGTTCCCTTCTTATTTTTATGTTTGTTTTGTTTTGTTTTGTTTTTGATACAGGATCAGTCTCTATGCTGGCACAGCATGTGGTACCAGGGATTGAACTCGGGACCTTGTGCTTGCTAGGCAGGCACTTAAGCTGCTGAGTTATCTCCCCAGACCTAGAATATATTCTGAATGAATAATTGTGTTTTGCCTGCTGGTGTACCTGCAAGGCAAGAAGCAGTGTCCCATCACAGAGAACCACGTCTTAGTGGACAAGTTCCAGCCTTCAGAATATCCTCCCCAATTTTTGAAAAGTCACAGTAGAGCATCCATAAGGGTCTCTTTTCCGTAGAGTTGATGTCAGAGAGTCTGGATATCTAAGTGACTTTTATGCCTTTGCCCACTACAATTCTCTAATCTCTCTCCAAAGTCGGGTGCCCTGGAGCTCTGTGGCTAAATGTCATTTAGAGAGGCTCCCCTTGACTGCTGGCTGCCCACTAGTGTGCCAGCTGTGTGCCAAAAGACAGATTTCTCCCATTCCAGGCAGGTGCTCAGGGTGAAGGGCCAAGTTATTAAGTTAGGCATTCATTCTAAGAAAAGCAGAAGGATAAAGGTGAGTTTGCATTTTATTTGATATAGGATAAGGAATTGAAAAAATAAGGAAGTGTGATTTCCTTAAGGTAACTTGATGCTATGGTTATAGCGCCTTCTGGGCCTTCTGCCCACAAGCGCCCTTGGATCCTCTGTAGCATTTTATTAAGAAACACATTATTATAGAAACACATTTATTATAGAAACACAGCTAAGCAAGCTGTAGTGGGGTGATGTCTGTAATCCCAGCACTCTAGAAGCTGGAGCAGGAGGATTACCATGAGTTGAGGCTAGCCTGGATGACACAGTGAGTTCAAAAGATCAGCCCAAACTGTATAGGAAGACCCTGTCTGAAAAAAACAAACAAAAAAGCAAAGCTGTTTAAGGCTTTGAAGTAATACCTTGCAATTTAAAAATCTGTCTTCCTCCTTGCTGTCTTCCTTCTCCTTCCCTTCCAAATGCATTGCATTAGGCCAGTATGAGGCCTGTACAAGACGTTCTTACAGGTGAGGAAACTTAAAACAGAGGTGGCATTTTCACTCTGTACTTGCGTTAGCAGTTGTGGTCCTCATGTGCGCTTCACACTTATTGCTACTTCTTTAACAGTGAGAAAGTCCATTTATTTGGGGATGTCTCTTGCTTAGTGGTGGGTGAATTTAACTTTTGCAAGTTGGGTGACATTCATTTCTTTGCTTTTCTACATTAGTACCCCTTCATGCGGAAAATCTCTATTCCAGACACAATTGCGAGCAATTGAACCTGTGTAGCTATTTATAGAATGAACTGCACAAGCCTGACCTACTTTGTACAAGGCTGCATAGTGCAAAGAGGACTAATACATTTAAAACATCTCTGTAAAGGCCCTCCCTTTGCATAATCGAACTTTTCCTGTGGCATGTCCCCTTTTAGAATACTGAATTTTTAAAAATCCGAATAGAAGGGAAACCCACACAAACACTCCTTCAGCTTTCCTATAATTTGAAAATAAATTGGGAGAGCAATTGGCAGGCTGCAGGCTGAGTTTGAGTTGCAAGGGAAATCTCTTAAGCATCGGAAAATGTCAATGTGTGATGGAACAGCTGATTTACTTTTTCCTGTCAGTAGCAACTTTTGAAATGTCACATGGAATCTGCCACCAAGGAGATTCTAGGGAAGACTTTTCCATCCCTCAGGGTGTTTGCTTTTAAGCTAATGGAGGCTGTTATTTTCTTCTTTGTAGACTGCCACAAGTCTCAAGATATACTTAGAAAACTGGAATATTCAGACAGCAGCGTGGCTGAAATGGTAAGGAAAACAAAACAACTTTAGTTCTTCAGCCCTGGGGTGTGCTGGCATGAGGTTTCTAGTGAACTTACCATTGCTGTGTGCCCATGCCATATATTTATTTCTCCTGTCGAGTTCATGGGATGTCAGGACATTTTATCCCTGCTTTATAGATGATGAAAGTAAAACACAGAGAGGTTATGTAACTTGCCCAGAGTCGCACAGCTCAGGTGACCAACATGAGTCAAAATGCTTTGTGTCTAGCAGGAGAACCTGATCGCCGTGCCAGGCTGCCTGCTGCCTGGAGGAATCATGGCTCAGCTGTTGGGAAGGCCACTGTAGAGTGAACTCACAAAAGATATTCATGCCTCACACTGGAAGCTTTCTGGTGCTCCAGATGTGTACACTTCTTGAGTTAGCATTTGTTCTGATGCTTCTCTGTCCTTCGCTTTCTCTCATATTCCAAACTAAAAGCACCTCTTGCTAGGAACCTAGTACTTCCCCATCCTCAGAGCCAGTAAGCTGCTGTGGTAGGTGGAGAGAAAGGACCCAGATCTTCAGGGCTAGAGCAGGTCCTGCTGCTTGTGAGCAGGAGCATTGTTCAGAGGTCAGAACACTGGCGTACAGAGAGAGACCTGTAGGCATGGTCCTGAACAATGTTCTAAACATGCAGGCTTTGCATTTTGGCTTAAATAGCATTGCTTTTTTTAAAAAAAGATTTATTTATTTATTGTGTACAGTATCTTGCTATGCAGCTCAGACTCATAGTGATCCTCCTGACAGCCTCCCCAGCACAGGGATTACAGGTGTGTGCCACCATGCCCATTCTCTATGGCCAGCACTGCACAGGGCTACAACAGAATGTAGTACCTGATCTTGAACCCAGGTCCTTGTGCTTTCCAGGCAGGTACTTAGACTGCAGAGCTATCTCCCCAGCCCAGCATTGCTTTTAATTAATTTTATGAATAATTTTAACATAAATATCTTTTTCTTTATACCAAGTAATCCAAATGTATTGAGGCATTTTCCAGTAAGAGCTTGTGATTCAGATGGCTGCATATACATGTGTACATATGAAAAATGAAAACTATTTTTAAAAGGTTAGAAGTAAAATATTTCATTTATACAAAAATAACCAAAGAGGAAGAAATAAATATATGATGTACCTACTTATTTCCAACAGAAATATTACACACAGGTTCTCACTCCTGTGTTTTTCTGCTCAGATATATTCTCTTACAAATCAGCAGCCATAAGCCCTTGTCTGGGTGTGAGTCAGTTGCTTTTGATAATGTATATAGTGATGGATTGGTGATGGCTGCTTGGATTTCTATTTTTTATTGGAGTCCTCATTGAGTAAACAATGTGACATATTCCTTAGGAGCCATTGGATCTTTTTAGATGGAGTTTTTTTGGGGTGAATCCACTATCACTTTGTTTTAATAAAAAACAGCCGAAGAACTCCAGGGTATGTACTTGCTGACATCCTCTAGGGTCCCACCCTAGGGGTCGAGCAGCCGGAGTCCAGGAATCTGAAATCCAAATGCTCCAGATTCTGAATCTTTTTGAACACTAACCTGATGTCACAAGTGGAAAAGTGTACATCTGCCCCCATGTGATAGGTCTTAGTTGAAAAACATATGCTAAAAATATTGTATAACATTGCTGTCAGGTTATATATCTTCTGTAAAGTGTGTAATAATTGGATGAATTTTGTGTTTTACATTTAGGTCCCATCCTCAGGATAACTCAGTATGTTTATGAACATATCCTAAAACCCAGAAAATATGAAGTCCAGAAAACAGTTTTTTTTTTTTTTTTTTTAAATATGGATAACTGGGTCTTGCTGCACAGCTGTTAGGGTTTATGTGCATTTGTACCCTCAAAGCCTCATGCAATCATGAGGTGGGGACTTCTAGAGTTTGAGACTTGCCTCATGATCTACTGGGATTATGTGTTTTAGTGCTGATGGGACTATGGGTCTGAGTCTTTCTGGGATTACGGGTGTGGCCTAAGTCTTATAGGCTGAGGCAGAGAACCCAAATGTAATATAAAGAGAGACAGGGAGACAGACTAAAGCTATTGCTCTCTGGTGCCCTGGTTAGTTGGCTTCCTCTGTTGCAATTGCTGCTGTTCTGCTGCCATGACTGGATGCTCTCTGCCCTGTTCCATTCATCCTTGGGCTAGCCAAATAAGGATTGAAAACTCCAGTAACTGTGAGCTAAATAAACCTTTCCTTCCTTCATTTTGAGTGTTGGATATTTGTCCCAGCAATGAATAAATATGCCACACCCAGTTTCAGTGGCCAGCATGGTGGCACAACATGCAGTACCAGGGATTGAACCCTGGTCTTTGAGCTTGCCAAGCAGGTGCTTAGACTGCTGAACTGTCTCCCCAGTCTCCCTAAAACAGTTCTTGTCCCAAGAATTTTGGGTAAGAGATTCAAAACCTAAAGGCAAATTCCTGGGATGACAGCTGATGGGCCCTGTGAGACCTGGACAGGTCCTACAAATGGTTGCCACATGGACTGGGGGCAGATGGAAACACCCTGTGGAGATGTCCATTCCCATGGACCCTTCTCCCCATCCCAAAATGCTGGAAGTCTTGCTACCATAGCTAAAAAGCAATCATTGAGATCTTTATCAGGTGTAGTGTGGCAGGGTCCACAGGTTAAAAATCTATAACATGTTGTTACAAATAAGGAGCTTTTCACTGCAGCTTGAATTTATTTATTCTACAAATATTTTCAAGAGCTCTACCCTGTGCCAATCAGTGCTGTAGGTCCTGGGCTACCACAATGAGCAAGATTCCCTCCCCTCAGGAATTTCTATTTTAGGTAGAGAAAGTTTTCAGAATCTGTATATGAATGTGATGGATAGCTGATTACCAAAATTAAATGCATATTGTGCATATTTATACATAAAAACATACACTTGTAATATATGTTATACGTACCTTTGTAACATTTTCTGAAAAGGCCTAGCCAATGTTTCCTAAAATTATTGTGTGTCTACTAGTGGTAAAGAAATAAAAGCAATGCAGTGTTCTTGATTTTATTGCAAGTCCTTCAGGAGGGTTCGGCCGGCAGGCCATCAATGATAGGTCCGATGATATCTGCGCCATCTATTCCAAAGGGAAATAGGTGTAGTTGAAGTTTCTGGTGTGTTTTACCTGAACTTTGTGTTCTCCTCTCTTCACAGTGTTTGCTATGAGCGGGTTCCGTGGTACCCTACGGTGCTAACCTTCGTCCTGTCTGCTCTGTGGCATGGTGTCTACCCTGGGTATTATTTCACCTTCTTAACTGGAGTCCTTGTCACATCAGCAGCTAGGGCGGTAAGCTTCTTTGGATGTAGGCTTTTCTTTAGCAGTCTGATGCTTGTATATCTGTTATCTTTTAGGTCCTAGCAAGAGTTGGGGGTAGGAGGGACAGTAGGAATAATGATTTGAGAAATCAGACAACATGTGGAAGTCTTCCCATTAGAGACATATTTCATTGTATAGGAACTCCCATTATGGACATTGCAAAACTGATGATGTTATCTTTATATTATTTACAGAGGGTATTTGTAAAATAAAATGAATTTTAGGAGCAATATCCACTACCTTCAGAAAATACATTATTGCAGGTTATGAGTTACAGGCTGTAAATATACACAGCTGACTAATTGCAGGTGATAATGACAAACAGTGTTGGCTCTATAGGCGTTCATTTTGTCTGTACTATGCTTAATTTCTCATGTCATTCTTTTAAATAACTGACAAAGCCATGGCAGTCACTGAGAAGGCAGCTGCAGAGCTGCGTCTCCTGGAAGTGACTTGACCTCTTCTGTTCTCACATCCGATCCAGCTTGGTGTGTGTAAAACACTTTCCGAATGCCATGACTTTGGTTCTTTAGCATTTTTAAGGACTTTTTTTTGTTTTTTAGCTGGCTCAGGCAGTAATAAGGGCAGCTGGGTAAGGCTTGTGGAACTGGGGATCAAACCCCAGTCCCCTGTGACTGCATTTGCTGGAACAGGCACTTAAACAACTGAGCTAAGCTTGCAGGGCCCCCAAAAGTTGAGGATTATTTTTTTCTTCAGGATTGTAAAAGAGCCTTTAGTTTGTCCTAGATTTTTCTTGCATTTTGTTTGTTGTAAAGTGAGATAATAAAGAAATGAAAAATGTGACTGTGTTTATAGAAGATGGACATGTATAGAAGTGATTGTAATTCAGAGTGCCTTCATTGTCAAATACATTTTATTTATTTATTTATTTGTCTTTTTGAGACAGGGCCTCACTGTGCAGTTGAGGCTGGCCTTGAGCTCACTTTTGTAGCCCAGGCTGGTCTCGAACTTGCACCGATCCTCCTGCCTCAGCCTCCCGAGTGCTGGGATTACAGGCATGAGCCACCACGCCCCGCTTCAATTACATTTTATATTTGATTTAATTTTAATCTTTGAGTATGGCCTTATTTTAAATGCCAAGAGGTTTTGATGACGTTTGTGGAACTATATTTTCAATATGAATTTAGGAGTTCCAGAATAGCTCTCAGCTCCTGCTTAAATTTATTTATTCTACAAATATTTCAAGAACTCTGCCCTGTGCCATTCAATGCTATGGGTACTTGGCTAGCATAATGAAAAATTCCCTCCTCTGAGCAATTTCTCTTTTAGTAAAGTCTGTCAGAATGTGTGTGTGAACAAGATGGATAACTGACTGCTATTGGTACTGATTTAAACTTGTAAAATTAAATGTGTGTTATACACATTTGTACATAGAAAGGAAGGAAGACATTTTCTTTTCTCTCCTTCATATAACTGCTCAGATTATAAAAGAACACTAAAGAACAGATGGCTTGAACAAATTCTGAAATAAAGGTCAGAGTTTTTCTTGTTAATATATTCAGAGTATTATTCCTTAAAATATCTTCAGATCATAGTCTCAAACTCTAGCATAGGGGCTTTGTTTCATGTATATCTTTTCTTTCAGAGAGCTTAGAAATATTTTTTATAAGTTAGGTAGAGAAATAGAGGAAGCTGGATAGAACAAGGCTTCCATTTTTTTTTTTTTCTAGAAGAATAAACTCAAAAGAAATAAAGTCTTACGTCCCAGTCTAATAAAATCTCATACCTGGTACCCATATTGCTGATGGTTAAACCCCTGGTCTCTGTTTTCAACAACTTAAAGCTGAGGAGAGGGGTCCATAGCTCATTAGGTAGCCAAGCATTGGCAAAGCTTGGCAGATCATAAATATACCAGTGAATACTATTAGTAGTATTAGTAATGTTATTTGTATTATTATGACCCAAAACAAATAATTAGGAAGCAGAATAGAGATTTATTTACAAGGGTATGCATCAAAGAATTGTTTGTAACAGCAGAACAATGGGTAGGAAGAAAAGGTAACTTTTCTATAATTCATTCTGAATTGTAATCAAGGTTAATATTTTCTGACGTAGAAAAAAGTTCATGATATATTACTAGAAGAAAGAACAAGCTAAAAACATCCATTGGTGCTATTAGGAATATAAATGTGGATACAAATAAATAGAAGAAGCACTGAGGCCAGTGGGCCAAGTTTTAAAGTGTTTTCCTTTGGGAAATGCTCAAAAGAAAAAAAAAAATGCATAGTTTTAGAAACATTTTTCTGCAGTGAATATGTATTTAAAAAAGATAAGAAAAGGCATTTGGTGTTTTTAGCTGACGAGGAGACACAGGTGGCTGCCCGTGTTCTGGTGGTGTCCCACCTGCAAGCAGATAGTAAAGGCTGCCTTATTTCGAATCCTTTCCTCCCCGCTTGCCCCTTGCTTGGTTTGCAGGTGCGGAACAACTGCAGACAGCACTTCCATTCTTCCAGAGCACTCAAGGCTGTTTATGACACGGTGACCTGGGCTGCCACGCAGCTGGCCATCTCTTATATAGCAGCCCCTTTTGTGATGCTGGCAGTTGAACCAACCATCAACTTATACAGGTAAGTTCGCACGGTCCTCCTGCACCGCTGAGTGTACTTCCCGTGTTTTCTGTGTTTGACCTAGGCATCAGGAATGTCCTGAGATTGAACTATAGGTTTGTAAATGTGACTTCACTGTGAGAGAGGTTCACAGAAGATCTACAGGGATGTGGCTGTCCCAGTCCCAGAGAAACCAATATAAAAACATCAGTTCCTATGTAGAAGGTGAATGGGAATCATTTAAACCATTCACTGTCAATATGGGGTACTCAAGCAGTGTGTTTGAGATGGGCCTGGGTCAGGAATTCTGAGGCTGAATTACTGCCCTTCGTTTCTCTTCCTGGGATTTGAGCTGGGTTGGACATCTTGGGGTGCTCTCAGAGAGGTCAGAGGCAAGAGCAGGCTGCCGGAGCTGCTGGCTGCTGGGATGGGCAGATGCGCACACTCTGCTGGCTCCCTTCGGCTCTCTTTGGGGATGTATGTGGGGGTGACATTCCCAGATGCACATGGTATGGGGGAGGATGTAGAACTGAGGGTAGAGAAGGAGAGACCAGGGCCTTTTAGGGAAAGGTTGCCAGGCCCTTATATTCAAACAGCTGTGCTCCAGGTGGATGGCTGACCTATAATTGCCAACTTTTATTGTTTTGTGCTTGTGTTTAGTTGTATTTTCTATTGTTGTGAGATGGTTGAGCACATGGCCTTGAAAACAGATATGTGACCTCACTGTGAGAGGGGCCTAAGAATAGAGTCCACTTCAAAGCTCTTGGTGTGAGGACTGAGCATTAGAACTGGATGAGGAGAATGTGTAGAGGACCGGGGCTGGCAACTGGCAGATGATCTGTCATCAAAACCCACTAATTTATATAGCTAATGGATACACAGCCTTTTCTAGGTTAAACTATGAGCACTGTATCCTTAAAAATTGGCTTGGAAATAAACTACAATTGCTAGGGCTCAGGAAATGATACCTCAAAATAGGATGTCTTGGCATGCTGGATTCTTTGAACTAGAGGAGAATCGGTCTGTCTGACCATCCCTCACCAGTCTCTTGCCTTTCTTTCCTTCCCAAAGTGCAGAAAGGAGTTTTCTCTGCAGTCCTCCTTCTTCCCTAAAGGCTGGGTTTTCCAGGGGATTAATTTATGGAAGCAAGTCTGGAGTTGACAGTATATGCAGAGCCCTGGCAAACTTTGTCACAGGCCAGGGTTTGTTCTTCAGGTCCATTCACCCCGCTATTGTCAGTTGTCCTTGCTCTAAAATAACCTACAGCTCCTGCTTCCCTTTCTCCTAAGAAGAAGGTAGTTAAGCTTCAGCCTCAATACATCTTTAGACATCTTTCAACAAAAATGCCTGATACTACTGCTCAGCACTTCTCAGCCCAAAATTCAGGGAGCAAAGTTATTTAGCTCACCGTTGTGGAAGTTTCATTCCATAATCATCAGGCTCCAAGGTAGGGCGGCGAGGTGAAGGGCAGCTCTTCATGGTGGCTGAAGACAGCAGGAGGAGCAAAAGCAGGAAGGGGGAGAGCAAGCCTGTTCTCCTCCCTTACGTGGCAAGCAGGCTCCATGCCTTAGGTGGGTGTAGCACTTACACCATCTCAGAGCCCCTCTCTTCTCCAGGCTCTGGATGTTTACAAAGTCAGGACCTGGCCTCCTGCTGAGTTTCTCAGCAGTCATAGTGCATGAACAGATGGATGCATAAGGAAAATGTATACACACAATGAAGGACTACTAAGCTTTAAAGAAAGATAAATTTGATTAATTTGTAGGAAAACATGTGCACCTTGAGTCCATAATACTAAGTGAAATAAATCAGACATAAAAGATTGACTATCTGACTATCAATCACATGGGTTCTTTTATATGAGAAACCCACACTATGAATAATGTAAGGAGCAAAATAAAAGTTACATGATAAGAAACAGGAAGGTAGAGTTCATGTGTTTGGGAGGAGGGGAGGGTCAGGGGAGGGGGCAGAGTGTGAGGAGGGAAGCGGAAGTAAAAATGATCAAGAGGGCTATGCACCACACCCCTAAGAGTAGCATGATTCACAGGCACCACAAACATATGCTAATTTTTAAATAAAGAACAGTAATAAGCTCAACCATCTCCCCTTGTGTTTCAGGCTTTATCTGACTCTGTGTGAATTTGTGAATTTGTGTGCCTTTTCTCCTGTTAATCTCACCATCGTCCACTTGTTTCAGCAGACACAAACCTACACAAACACATCTTGCTCATCTGCTGAAAATGCTCTGGTTGCTGGACTGGTCAGGAATGGGTCCAAGAAACTTGACTGCCCAGCCTATGTATCAATATTTATAAGCACGATAATTTTTTATGGTTAGAACAAAAGAAGGTGGAAAGAACTGTATAACGTGCTTCAGTAAAGTCTGTCCTGCTGTGTTTCCGTGATAACAGTGAGATGTTGAGAAGTTATATCAGCAGCATAATACAGAAGTTGTGCTGGATCACACACAATTTTTCTAGGCAAGGGATACAGGAGAGTAGGAAGAGAATTACAATCATCAGCCAGTAAAGACACCCTCAGATCAGCTGTTACAAAAGTAGAGGCTGCTTCTGCTCCCCACAAAGATCACTGGATTGAGTGCTATCTGCTGGGAGCCCCTTGAGAGCAATGCCGTGCGTCATTCTGCTCGTTGCTTTCCACTCTCACTCCCACTTGGTCAGTGTCCTTAAGCCAGCATTTGCCCTGTGTTGTCTTCTGTGCATTTAACATGTCCAGAAAGCATCCTCCAGTCCCTTCCAGCTTCTGCCTGGGCTCTCCACATTGTTGTCATAAGTGGGAATTGTGTCTGGAGCTCTCTTGTTAGAAACTTACCTAGATTTTGAGTTGTCTGTTTCTAATAAGGTTTTCCCTTATAAGCCGTGATAGTATAAGCACATGATACTAATACACGTGAGATTCTTTTCAGGAATATATTGTATGTATCATGCTGATATAAAATGTTTATGTTCAACAGTATCTTTTAATACTCAGAGTGTGCTGGCCACTGTGCTGGAAGCTGGAGAAATATTGTCAAGCAAATATAACACCCTTCCTGCTCCCACAGAGATGTTGACCTGTGTCACACACTAAGACTGTGCTCTGAGTGGTACAAAGCTCTATGAGTGCATCTAACAGGAATCTTACTCATCCTTGGAGGATGTGGCATTTTAGTGTGGTCCTGGAGGCTGAAACAGGTGTGGTGTGTGGGAGGGCAGTGGGTGAGGAGGACTGGGACCCTGGAGCCTCATGGTGGAGGCTGATTGGTGGAAGAGAGAGTGGAGATCCTTCCCCCACTTGTCTTGTGAGGAAGAAAGTTCGGGGGGTGACTACAACTCCCACAGCAAGTATGTGCTAGACCTGACATTCAGACTCACAGTTCTTTTAACGGCAAGATTAGTAAAACAGTTACTAAAAATTTCTGTAGACGAACCTATTTTGGAAGCAAATTACTGCTTGCAGATCAGACTAAGTTAAATACATGTTTGTGCTAACATGCATTTAACCAACTAAAGTATATGCTAATTCCTGTACTTAGGCAGGGAATCCAGGGCAAACTCCAGTTGTTATCAAGCAGTTTTCCACTTCTTTTTAGAAGGAATCTAAAAATAATTTTGCAAAACACTCTTGTTTGAAGTGAAATAAAGTTCTTTTGCCTGTTTGGTCCCCTAGAGATGACTTAACCTCAGGCTATCTTTGTGAATACTTCAGTTTTGATATGCATGTAAAGTAAATTTCTGGGCCAGTGAGATAACTCAGCAGAGTAAAGTGCCTGCTTAGGTAAGTGAAGCGTCACAGCTGGATCCCCAGCACCACATGCTGTGCCAGCCCCACTCGTAGGGCAGGCTGAGTGAGCCACAGAGTCTCGGCATAGTGGCATACATATGCCTGTCATCCCAGCACTGGGGAGGCTGAAAACAAGAGGGTCACTGTGAGTCTGAGCTATGTATTGAGACTCTGTAACAAACAGATACACTGAAAAAAAAAAGTTAATTTCCTATTGAGATCAGCTCTGTCCCATAGAAGACTCGAGAATGACTGAAATATTCTTAATTTGCATTAGCAATCCCATGCATTAGCCATCAGCATATGTGGGCATGATAAATGGTCAGTGAGGCTGAAGAACTGAAATTTCAGTTTTACTTTGATAAGTGCTGTGTATTGTTGCCCACAGCCTTTGTAGATTGACAGCACTTTGCAAGGTGTTCTCAGAATCTCTTAAGAGAACTGTTGAGTCTGATGAATTGGCTTGGCCTTCAGTGCGAGTGAACCTAGTTTTGTTTCAGTCTGTTCCTCATTCGAGGCTTCAGGGTACAGCAGCTACTTGTAAACCCATTTCCCAATGTGTCCTTTGCCATTTACCATTTGAACTTCTAATGTACTTAGAGCATCTTCAAACCAGAGCTTTAAATATCTTGACTTTCTCCCTTTAAATTATCAGTGAGCCCCAAGTTTGACACAGTAATGTGCTGTGAAAGGTACATCTCTGTGACCATTTTGGAAAGCCAAATTCTGTTATGGAAATTGGCCTTTAATTGGATAACTTGTTCTTAAGTTCAATGTTAGAATTTGTGCAGGAACTTCTGTAAGAGAGATTCTGTGAGAGCACGAGCTCTGCCTTACGCACCTCCATCTGGAGCACCTAGGACAGTGTGTAGGATATTCAGTGAACATTATACCTGATCATTTTCATAAGCGAAAGAATCCTTATAATTTTAGAGAAATAAGGAATGTCAGGTTACTAAATCTCAGTGGCAGACTGAAACTTGTTTCCCTTGCTTGCCAAAGTATTTGGAGTTAATGTAATGCAACTGCTGTTGTGGAGATTAAGCCACATACAACAGATAAGTCAAAACAGAGGGAGCAAGTATGGTTAGTAGGTAGTGTAGACCTTGAAGGCTTCAGTCACCAGTGTAGAGTTTGCCTTTGAGGCTTCCAGCTCATACCTGTTCAGCCTGAGCATTTACCTGTAGTGCCCTGATCATCCTAGTAATGTCCTTTTAACAGTAAATTAGCTGGTTAGTTACTATCACTTTTCACCACTTTGCAACATTAATGACCATCAGTCATGTGCAGGTGATTCCTGGGTGTCCATGCATCGGTTCTGCAGCCACTGGTTGAAAATATTTGGGAAAACGCTGTGTCTGCATTTGACGTGCACAGACCTCTTTCCTTGTCATTATTCCCTAACCAATATAGGATACAGGATTTTTGCACTACTTACACTGATCGGTGTTTGGTATTATAAATAAGCTAGAGATGATTTAAAGGATGTGGGAGGATGCATGTGGGCTTCATGAAAATTCTATACCAAGACGTGAGCCTTTGCAGATTTTGGTGTCTGCAGAGTCCTGGCACCAATTCCCTATAAATACCAAAGGTGCACTACCTTCTTTTGTTTTAATACCACAAGGGAAAGGACAGAGGCCTATGTCTTTGGTGAACATCCAGTTTAATGCTTTGCGTGTGTGTATGTGTGTGTGTGTGTGTGTGTGTGTGTGTATTCTGGAGTCTGAAATGAGGGGCTTGTGCATGTTAGGCAAGCACTCTACCACTGAGCTGCCTCTGCAGCACTTAGCTTTGTACATTGTAAACAATAAATTTTTAGTGAAAGAATAACTGAATCAAGATATATTAGTGCTCCTGACTGTTACATAGACATTTTTAGGGAGTGATTCCTTTTGCTAAAGGGTGGAGCCAGTTAGGGTAAATGGGAGTTATCTGGTTCTATGAGTCATGTGCCTGACACAACACCGAAGCCAAGGAGTGATGTGTAACTCAGTTGTGACTCTTCCTTCTCTCAGCATTATTTCCCTTTGACCTTAAGAACACATTAGGGAAAATGTGAGTTTAGCTTTTCCAAATGAATCTAAAACAGTTATGCTGATGTAAGTTCTTTCTAGTTACATGCATTTATTCTTATACTACGCCCAGTGTTTATTGGATTTTCACATTGTGTACACTCTGCTGAGTACTACGCTTTTTTGCAGTAAAAGTCAACAAATCTCAAAAGTAAAACTTGTTTCTAATTAGTTTGCATGAAATGTATTTTAGGGCTATAGGCTAGGGTTTCCAAAATCTGGAAGCACCTGTTTCATAAAACACACAGGAAGAACTCTTTATACTTAGGAAGAATGGATGGGACAAAGTATTTGATGTGTTTCTGTTTAGGGGACAGAGTATTAGATTTACATATGATCTTGTCTATCCTCATGAGTATTAGGAATTTCTGACATTTGTGGAGTTAATTCGCTTGGCCTGCTTGATATGTCAGGGGGATAAACAGATGAGCTCTTTGGTTTGTTTTGCTCACCTAGAAATCTGTGGAGGAAATCGAGGGAAACCTGGTATTGACTCCTTTCTACTGCCGAAAGCAGCAGCTCCTCTTGTGCTCCTGGAGGGGACGTAATCATATGGTATTTCCCCTTTATACCCTTCTTCAAAATGTAATTTTCATGTGTTTTTATTCCTAGGTCCATGTACTTTTACTTACATATCGTAAGTCTCCTGGTCATACTTTCTCTGCCAATCAAACCTCAAGCCCATGCACCAAGGCAGCCTCAGACTCTGAATTCTGTTCATAAGAAGAAAACAGACCGACACCTCGGAGACGAGCTGAGCAAGTGAAGTTGTGGAACATAGGAAAGAGGAGCTGAGAAAGCGCGAGGGTTCTCTGGTTCCTTAGAGGCGATGTTTACACACATCCTTTTGTTTCCTTTGATTGCAGGGAATATTTTTATAAAGGCTTTATGCATAGTTAATCCAGCTTTGTCATCTTAATTGTCTTAATATTTTATGGAACCTTTGAGTAATGTGGAGATTTGGAGAATACACCCGAGCTTCCGAGACAGTCCATCTGGGGCTCCTGGGTCTTTTTCTGGCATGATTTCCAGCTACTGATATCTGAATGTTGAGAATCCAGGTGTTGATGCAAACATTGGAAGGTGATTGCTTAGGAAAATTTATCATGGATTTCTTAAATTAGAACATCTCCTTTCATGGTTGTTCCTCAGAAAGCTCCAGACTGTTTGATACGATATATGACATTATGGATAAAACAACCACACTCAGAAGACCCTGGAGGAGGAGGTGGACCATGGAAGGAGGTTTTCAGGGTACTGAAGCTCTGCGAGATAGGACGACTGACCTGAACACTTGAATGGACTGGCGTGCCTGCAGGTGGGCTGCACTTTTTAAAGGAATGTAACCCTTGCTTTTTCTTCTGAACTGAGCCAAGATGGAAATCAGAAAGGCTTCTGCCTATGTAGTGGCAGCCTCCTGTCTCCATTTCATGTGTGCCTGCTTCCATTGGCTTGCCCAGGAATGGCCTGAGAAGGCACCCGGATATTCCCGCTGGCAACCACAGAAGAACGCCTTTTAGAGAAAGTCACGTAGAAGTGGGTGAGGAGCAGCAGGTGTTTCTCACTTCTCCGGGTGTTCATGATCGTGGCCCTGACATACACACGGGCTGATTTTCATTTTCCCAGTTTCACAAGTGATTAAACCCGGCTTGGCTTTGCTTTGGTTCAATCATTGTACTGAAAACAGAAACCAATCAAGTTTTCTGTCTTTGTGAGTAACGAACTATGGCTCCTTTTGGCAACTTCAATGGGGGGAACATTCTGTGGGGGAGAAGGAAACATGGTATTAAATGTGGAAAATAATAATGATAATATTAAATATATGCTGCAGTGATGTGCCTTCAATCAAATGACAGGGGGTTGCTCAAAACAGATGGTAAAAAGTTAAGTTTCTCACTGAATAAATGGTATGTTTCTATATAAAAGAAGTGTTTCTCAATGGAAGTGTTGCTTCTTGTGTCAACAAATTTAATATGTATAATGTGTGTGTGTGTGTGTGTATGTGTGTGTGTGTTTATTCAACAAATGTGCACAATTTAAAATCTCGCCTGCCTGTAATTTGAGCAGTACAACAAGCTTAACTTTTACTGTGTGTGTAGGAGGGGGGAAAGATTTGGATTTTGGTACTATTTCTCATCGTCATCACCAGTTGTGTAGGTGGGATTTATTTCCTGTGCAGAAGGAACTGAGAACTAGAAATTCGTCATCACCCAAGGGCCACAGAGGTAGTGGTAGAGCCGCTACAGATGCTTTTGTCTTGACAATAGGGTGTGGAAGTGATGCATTTGTTCCTTGTGTTTTGTTTTGTTTTAACTAGGGATTGGATCCAAGGCCTTTGCACTGAGATTTTTTTTCCGAGAGCCCACCTTTTACTCTGAGGCTTCATCTTTATAAATTGCTTATTGAAAACTCAAACTTGTGATCCTCCTACCTCAGCCTACCAAAGTGCTGGGATTCCAGGCGTGTCCCACCACACCCACCTGTACTTACCCTTTTGAAGTCCTTAGCCAGTTGTACTGCTGGGAGTGAGTGCAGTGCTTGTTTTCTGTCTGGAAGGGTTGGGTCCAAGACAGCTTTGCTGTAGGAAAGCCTGGGGATGCTCAAGTGTCGAGTGTAAAATGGCACAGCATTTTCATGTTAACTGTAGACTTCTTCCTATATACTTTAAGTAGTTTTCGATGACTTATAACTACTAATATGATAAATACTATGTACATAGTCTTTATATTATTTAGAGAGTAGTAATAAAAATACCTTCAATACAGACAGTTACCCCTTTGAATTTCTAATTGGTGGGCAGGAAATAAGCACTAGAGAAAACTAGCCAAAAGTAGAAGCTGACAGGATGTGGAAGAAGGTGGGAAGCAGATGAGGACAATGACCCTGGGCGAAAGCAGATGCTGGATTGAACTTGACCTATAGTTCTGTGGGATACACAGTTGCAAAGTAGGCAAGCAAAAGGAATACACTTCATAGAAGAAGTACGAGTGCCCAATAAACAGAGAAATGCTCAACCTCGCTGGCCATTAGGGAAATGCAAAATAAAACACCACTGAGGTTCCATCTTATCCAGAAAGAAAGGTCAAAACCAAGAAGTCCAATGACAAGTGCTGGCAAGGCTGGGGGTGGGGAGGAGCTATCTGTGCTGATGGTGGAAATGTGAACTAGTTCAACCATTATGGAAATCAGTATGGAGAGGTCTAAAAACTAAGACTAGGAGTTCTTTGACCCAGCTATTCCTCTTCTAGGAATCTTCCCAAATGAATTAAGAGACATTGTATTTCAGTGATGCATCCATACCCATGTTTATAGCAGCACAATTAAGAGTTCAGTGTTGGAAGTAGCTTATACTCCAGCAATAGATAAATGAAGAAAGTGTTATATTTACAGTAAACTGTCATTAAAAAGGATAGAGTCCTTTGTAGGAAAATGGATGCACTTTGCACCCATGAGGGAAATAAGACATACGCATTTAAATATGGCATCATTTCTTTTATATAAGAACCCAAATTATAAATAAAGAGATAAATGAAAGTGTTAATAGGAAGTAGGGAGACATCTTTCTCAGCTGGAAAGGGCATCACCAGATGGAGCAAAGTGAAGGGGAGGGAAAATCGGCAGCAGAAGGAGTTTGGATGTGTTATGTCCATGTACCATCTCCACACAGGAATGGAAACATGGTGTGCTGAAAACATGACTTAAGGACCAGTACATGACACTCCTATTGAATCGGGTAGTACAGGGCAGTCGCACCAGGCAGCTCCCGAAGGAATTTTGGTTATGGGGAGAGGGGATATAGGTGTTGAAAATCTGTCAGCCTCTCTAACAAGAGCACTTGGAGGTTCAAGATCAAGACAGATGGACATTGTGCACCCTGGTGAAAATGGGAAATAGCACCTTTGGCCTGAAATGGATAAAATAACCCATATGCCTTGGAAGTCTTTGAACTTGTGATTCATTACCAGGAATCACTGAATTTGAGTGTCGTGGTTTCTGAGAAAACTTCAGTGCCGAGTGACCAGTAAGGTGGCCAGCTTCTTACTATGAGGCTTTCAGACGAGAGATTAGGAGGCTTCTCTCCTGAGAACCATTTAACCATAGAAAAATGTTTCAACTATTAAAGCTGGAGGTGAAACTGAAGGTTGAGACTGTTTTTGTTATCTTAGAAATCTGAGTTGTCTTAAATATAATGGGCATTTAATAAAGATGTATTGAGTTGTAAATTTTTCAGGTGAAAAATCTTGTAAGGCAAATCTGAAATACTTACAGACTTAATATGTTCCATCATTCTGGAAAAACATGGCCACATTTGTGTTCCTGTGAGGAAGATGGCATGGTCAGGGTCATCACCTGATGGCAGAGTCTGCACCTAAGACTAGAATTTTGCCGAACACTTCTTCTTGTGAACCAAAATGTTTGGGCAAGGGTACCTCTGTATTCCTTTTTAAAAAATGTATTTGGTACAGGGTCTCACTACACAGCTCAGACTCTAGTAATCCTCCTGTTTTCAGCCTCCCCAGTGCTGAGACTACAGGTGCACACCACCACACCTGGTCTTGGAGGCCAGCTCAGTGCACCCAGGGCCAGGGCTGGAACAGCATGCGGGGCTGGGGATTGAATCCTGGTCACTGTACTTGCCTATGCAGGTGCTTAGTCTGCTGAGCTATTTTGCTGGTCCTACCTTTGTATTCTTAGTTTTTTAAAAACTTACTTTTAAGTTACTATAAAGAGCCATATTATTATTTGGTAGTAGCAAAAAGCAAATAATTGAGCCTGATGTGTTGGTTAAGAGAGAAAGCAGCAAAAGGAGGACACTGGGATAAGAACAGAGGAGGTAGCCCGAGGCTCCATGGAGCTGGTGTCTATGTGTCCTCTGTTACTCTGCAGTCCCTGGGCAGCCAGTGGATGGTTGTCGCAGACCACCTTTCTCCTGGAGACATGCAGGAAGCTTTCAACATCGATTGCTACCTGGGTTCTCAGGGGACTGCATCTTTTTTCTTCCCTTGTCTACAGCACTTGGCATAGGGCCTGTTATATAATGAAGATTTAGTGAGTGTTTGTCGAGTGAATGAGGGATGGAATGAATTAGTTTAATGCATCGTTGCACTTGACACTTTTGATTGAAGCACTTTTACACTAGAAAGGATTGTTTCTACTTTTCAGAATTGGTTTATGAAATAAAGGCTTATGTTTTCAGGGAGTTCTAGAAGACATTATGTGACATGATCATGCAGCCAGTGTACATCGTCTGGACTCCTTTCATCCATCCATTAATAAATGCATTCATTGATTTACTGAATGTGTCATATCTTGTGTGGACCTGGCGCTTCATTATATCCTGTGAGTAAAATACATGGAAGGCACTTTATATTCCAGACAAGCTCACAGGGAGGCCAGAATGATGTGACCTCTAGCCACGTGCTGTGGGACTGTCCAGGGGAATCCCAGGATATAGAAGTCAGAGGGGATTGGCTGCCTTATCCTTGTTTGCCTGCAAGTTGAGAGCAAAGCTCTCAGGGTACTTAGGTTACACAGTACAGCAGTATCACTGCTGTGCCACCTTTGGTCAAGGTGAAGCCAAGCTCCCCTTTACCCTGAATTTGTGCATTGACCTGAGCGTGTGAGCACCAGGGAACGCAGGAGGGGCAGCGTAGCGGCGTGCGCTGTCATGGCTGCCCAGAGAGGCAGTTTCCTGGCTTAGCTAACAACTTCACAAACTCATTAGTGAAGTCATTTTCTTAGAGGAAGCCCAGCCCTCATGAGCTTTGTCTTTACTCCCTAATCTTGTCTAGGATGACCTATTATATGTTAAGAGGAAACACACACACACACACACACAGCATTCACTGATAATTACTTTCATTTGTATCACCTAATAGAGTTCTAATACTCCTTTTTTACAGATGTGGAAGCCCAGTCTCAATAGTAACAGGTCAGAAGCCAAAATTATAACAAATTTAATTGTAGATTTGATTTTTTATTTGGCTTTTATTTTTTATTTCAGTAATTCTATTATTTCTACAAATTAGAATGAGAGCTGCTCAGGAGCAGCAGCAGACAGGGGATTTGTAATGTGGGAACAAGGAAACAGTGGCAGGAAAACAGTTGATTGGGTAACACAGGGTTATTTCATGTTTATTGTAAGGTAAAAAATGAGGGAATTTTCATATTCTAGTAAATCAAGTAGAGTAAAATTTCCTAGTTTTAGAGCAAGTGGGCCTGTTTGGGAGAATTGCCTGCTTCTTTAGTGTGATTGCGTTTTGGCTGAGTCTGGGTTACTGATATCTAGCACAAGAGCACAAGTCGCATACGGTGGCCTCCCATAGGCGTTGGCACTAATACCTTGCCCCAGGTGGCCCACCCTGTTGGTGACAAAGCTGTGGTTTGCAACCTGGTGCCATGGACTCCAAAGTCTCCCCCACCCCTCACTGCAGAAGCACATTTGTTTTCCGAGAGGAACAGAATTTAGAAGCTGAAAGCGACTCTAGTGCTTCCCTGCTCCAGTGCTTTCCAAAGGCAGACAGGCTGGCCTCCTCCCAGGGAGCTTGCTCAGCACACAACCGGAGTCGGTGCTGAGGACAAAATTGCTGACCATCCCTACCTCCGTCATCCAAGGGGAGCACTGGAATGCATTCCAGTGCAGGTTGGAGGTAAGGTAACTGTTACTTCCCTGGTACTTGCAAGAGAGCCTAAGAAACAATGGTAGAAGCTAAACAAAACTGTATTAAAGAAAAGGTACTTTAGAGCCAGTCAAATTGCTCAGCAGACTAAAGCACCTGCTTAGGCAGACACAGGGACTGGGGTTCAATCCCCAGCTCCACATGCAATACAGGGCTCACCCCTGGGGCACACTGAGAGGGCAACTGAGACTGGGCATGGTTGCTCATGCCTGTAATCCCAGCACTTGGGAGGCTGCAAACAGGAGGATCACTACAAGTCCAATCTGTGTAGTGAGACCCTGAACACCATGTACTAAATAACTAAATATATATACGGCTTTAGACCTTCTGTTATTGCTTCTGTTCCTCAAAGCTCTTTTGTTTAACACCATACTAAACATATCTTAGGACATGTTAGTGTCACCCTAGGTGTTAGGTAATTAATAATTGTTGTGAGCAACAAATTGCTTTGCTAGAGGTATCAATTTTGGAAGAATAGGTCACTCAGGAGAAAAATAGAGAGATGGCAGAAATTTGAAGCCCAAGGAGACTTCCTGGTGCATACATGAGTCAGAGTGACCTTTAAGGACAGGAGGCTGCCCAAGTGCTGGGCAGTTGCATAATGTTTCTCTCCTAGCCAGAGAGACGTTTTCATATTTTCATATTTGCAGTGCTGATGGTTGAGCCCAGGGCCTCATACCTGCTAGGCATGCGGTGTATCCCTGAGCTACACTTCCAGGCTCTAAAGATACTTTGACTCTTGGAAGAGGGTACAATTCATTATAGTTTTGTATAACGTTGAGAGAAAAAAGGAGAGGAGAACAGATTGAATAAGATAGTGCATTTGTAGCTAGACACTGAAATAAGGTATCCTCTGAGAAATGGAAGTCTCCTGCGAGAATCCCGAGATAAACTGGCCAAGACATTGTTTGACTGAGGGGTTTGTTGTGCTCGTTATTTGAGTTTCTAAGCCCAGAAACATTTTATAAAGCAAGAGACCATGGGGCTAAGAGATGTCTTCATAGATACTTTGTTATGAACAGATTCCAGAGTCTTGCACCTCAGTAACTTGACTCGGCCAGTCGGTATGGAGTTATGCCCAAGAATCGGCACTGTGAATTAACTGTCCACATAACTGTGGTGTGCAGCCATATTTAGTAACCGCTGTCTTAGTCGCACTTTTTACCTGTGGGACAGAGGAGAGGCTTCAGTGCCTTGCTTGAAGCGTCCCAACCCTCTGCACAGAGGTGAGGCCAGAAGCTCTCCTCACCCACTAGCGTGTATTTCCCACAACGTTGCTTCCCGTGAACATCATCCAGCACAGTTGCACTCCCTGGGAACAGGTTGGTCACAGAGAGCCCTCTGTGTTTCCTGTGTCCCCTTTAGCTCTAAGAAGGAATGTACAGGGGAGTGTCTGAGTAGCTTCAAGCACCTATACCTCTGCATTCCCGGGGTCTCAGCCGCTCTCCAGGACCTGGGAAGCTTCACCAAAAGTTTTACCATAACTTTGATCTAATCAGTGGAGGCAGGTAGGTTGCCCCTTCTGGATGGCGGAATACTTTTTTTTTTTTTTTTGAGAAAATCCATTTGGATCCGCATGGACCTCAGGATCCGCTGGTGCCATTTGTTTTCATGCAGGGTAAGCCCTTTTGATGTGAGCATTTACACGATCTAAGCAGTTGCTGGCTGTCATCATCTGTTTATTCTGGGGCTTCTGGCTATTGTCTGCTTGCCAGGAAAAGTGACCTTTCAGCGTTTCTAGCTACAGCCCCAGGTTGTGCGTGTGTGCACTGGTGTGGAAGGGCTCCCATATGCCAGGACGGGTTTTCTGCCTGGTCACCACTAACCTTTTTCCTCCAGCCCTACATGCTGCTCCCAGGGGTTCTCGACTAGACTAGCCCGCTAGGCCATTGTGCACCTTAGAAGCGCTTGTTAGTGGCATGAAGCCCACATCCTTCCCTTCTCCCATAAGCAGGCTTGGTTCTACTGCTCACTGCTGCAGTCCTGGTGGCTGTGGCCACCTGGAGCTATTTGTGACTCAGTTCTACTGCCCGAAAGACCTTGCATTAAAATGTCACTCTGTGCATCTATCTGAATTGTGCAAATGAATGGGCTTCTTGTGATCTCTGCATACAGGCATAGGACACACTTTGGGCCTATCCACCATCCCCGTTAGACCTGCCTTTTAGATTTTTTTTTTTTTCTTTTCAGTGCTGGGGACTGAGCCCTAATCCTTCGGCATGCCTGGCACATGCTGTACCGCTGAGTTGCACCTAAGTCCTAGCCTTCATTTTTTTGTTTGAATGGGCACTTATTAAAGCAACAAAGAGCTTGAAGTAGCACCGTACTCCACGGAAGGTCTGGACTAATAAATCCAGGGGAAATACAGAGCAACTGGCTCATGGGTAGGCATTTATAATATTGCTCTACATTTTCACACAGATGAAAAGAATGAATGAATTCTGGGCACTATGGCAGAATTGTTTTTCTGGGCTAAGGCAGAGGGATATCTGGGAGAGGTAAGTTGAGTTTGGTGCTCTGATGCTTGTGTCTGGAAACCAGCATTGTAAATAGCCCTAATAATGAACCAGGGGCTCCTTACTTCTTCCCTAGGGGTCTGGGCTTTTCTTTTTTAAAATTTATTTATATATTTGCTACAGGTTCTCTCTATGCATCTGGGATTTGTAATGATTCTCCTGTTTTCAGCCTCCCCAGCCCTGAGATTACAGGAACGCACCACCATGCTTGGACTCAGTGGCCGGCTCAGTAGGCCCTGAGGGGCGGGGCTGACATGGCATGTGGTGCTGATGATCGAAACCCAGTCCCTGTGCTTGCCTATGTAGCACTCAGTGTGCTGAATTATCTTGCCAGTCCAGGCCTTTTCTTGAAAGCGGTGCTGCTTCAAGCTCTTTCCTCCACCAGGATTTGGGTGCAGTCAGAATTGCATGTGGGGACCTTATTCCTGGGAGCACTCCTTTCACCGGACTCCTTATTGCTTAGACCCTTATCTTTTACAACTTTAGGTAGTTAGTGGTCCTGTTAAAAGCTGTGTCATGCCTTGTCTGCATGACTAAGTTGGCACTCTTTATCCCACTACGAGGGACTCTGTGTTAGTTAGCTAGTGCTGTTCTAATCAAGTACCATAGGTTGAGTGTCTTAATCAACAAACATCAATGCCTCATGAGCCAAGGCAGCAAGTTCAAGGTCAAGTTGGTACAGAGTTGCTTTCTTCTGAACCTTTCTTTCAAGTGGATATCCACCCCTGAGGTCACTGCTGTGCTGCTCCTCCCGCTGCTTCTCCGCTTCCTCCTCTGCCCTTTCTCCCTCCCCTTTTTCCTCTTCCTCTTCAGTACTTTGGATTGAAACCAGGGCCTTGTATAGGAGAAGCGCATGCCCCACCACTGAGTTACAACCCTACCTGTTTTAGCTTGTGAAATTGCTCAGCCTGGACTCAAGCTGTGCTCTTCTGGCCATGGCCTCCCAAGTTAGCTGGGATTACAGGTGTGCACTCCCACGTCTCGGGTTAATCTCCCCCTTTAAGGAATCTGATCTTGCTGGGGTAAAGACCTACTAGAAAGTTAGCATTTTAGCCTGCTAAAGACATCATCTCCAGGCTAAGATAATTGTACTACAAATTTCTATTGATTCATTGAAAGGAATAGTATTTACATTGTTTGATCAAGCTTACATGCCTATGTCTGGTGATCTAAACAGTGACTTTGAAGATAACAATATGCAATATAATATGCAATATAATATGTAATATAATATGCAATATAATAACCATTGCCAATTTTCTATCATCTTGTTTTGAAAGTCTGTATTGTTGTTGTCTTTAAAATAAAAATTTAAAAAAAGCTTCATCTCCAAATCTAGTGACACACTCATGTACCAGGGGGTAGAACTTCAATGTCTGACTTTAGGGAGGATGCAGTTCGGTCCACACAGGCGCGTAGCGTGTTCTCCACAGCAGTATTTCTCAGGCGCACACGTGGGATGTGACAGGGTCAGTAGGGAGTAGCTGAGTTGGTGTTTTGAAGCAGGATTCCAGGATCTTACTGGAGAGAAGTGGCCCTTCAGCCTGCGAGGGACTCCTGCTCCCTGGAGGGCTGTGTGAGCCTTTCCTTTTCTGCGGTGTCTGACAGTTCTCCTTTGCCGGTTTCACATTAGTACTTGGTTTTGTGGACCTTTATTTATTACTTATTTATTCTCCAAGTTTTTGTTTTGTGGTACCAGGAATTGAACTTGGGACCTTGTGCTTGCCAGGCAGATGCTTATGCTGCTGAGCTATCTCCCTGGCCTGTTAGTCTCCAATCTAATCATCAGGGGAAATATCTAGATATATCTATATATACCGAGATCTATCTATCTATCTATCTATCTATCTATCTATCTATCCATACATATATCTAGATATATATATAGAGAGATAATTCTGCTTCCAGGAGGCCTGCCTTCGGCGCTTTGGTCCCATCTCTTGCAAGCGGCCGTTGTCACCTGACACAGCTTGTCTGCGAAGTTCTGTGCCTTGCCGCTGATTTTTCAGCTTTCTGCAAGTGGATCCTGTCATACGCTTTTCTCCATCTTATTACAGAAACATTCTAAAAGTTGTTTGGAATGCCTGCATAATTATCTGTGAGCAAATGTATCATGGATTTGAAAACCATGTTTGTAATTCTTAGGCCCTTTGTGGTTGACTCGTTTGTAGAGTATAATGTTTCTCCTAGAAAATTTTGAATATTTGTAAGTAGAATAAGGCACCCATCATCCCAGCACCAGCTGACATGTTTAATTTTAGTTTTTGTTTCTAGTTCTTCTTTTATGTCGGCATTCCTTTCTGCAGAGGCCTGATACCTCCTGTAGTGTTTGGAATTGTAATTTTTCATTTAACTTAATAGCGAGCGTGTTCCCTGATTCAGTGGCCTACAGAGAAATGAAAGTGAGGGAGGCCAAGGGCGGAGATGGCTCGAGTGGGGCCTCTCAGCTCACTTAATTTTTTAAAGGGAAAATCAGTCTCGAACCTTGGCTCTTTCCGTTATATTGTTCTTGTAAGAAGCTGCTTTGGCGGACATCGCAGTCCATCACGCCATGGACGCTGAAGCCGCTGCTCCGAAGCATTTGACCCACTGCCTAGAGAGGGACCATTTATTTTCTTTCTCAGCAAGTAGGGTATATTTGTATACGAAATATGGGCCTTTCAGGCAAAACTGCTTTTTTGGTCTAAAATGGTGAATAACTTTCCCGGATCTTACCATGCAACTAACAGAATGAGCTTACTTCTGGCTCAGGCTGATCAGATTTAAATTGGAATTACTGAAAATTGTTTATCAACAATTTCAAAAGAAAATATTGGAAAACGGAATCTCCATAAAGAGTAGTCATAAAATACACCAAATCCCGAAACTTTAGCAGCCAACAGTCCACAAATATATTTTGCATCGGCAGATTTTATACGGATAGGGAACTTCAGATAAATTAAGGCTGTATTGTGCCCCTGCTAAATCTAACCGAAGTTGGAACAAGAGCTGCTCCATATAGTTTTGGTGTTTTAACACTTTTTAAAGAAAGTTCAAGTATTGGTTTGTAAACTGGATTCTAATGATATTTTCCTCTTGGATACCAGTAAGGACAAGACAGCCACGAACACAGCCTGAACTCATAGCAGTGATTTAACTTCAGTCTTGGTGAGGAACGTGTGGCGCCAAGAAGGAAGCGCGGCGCGAAGCCTCTGCAGAGCGCTGCCTCTGGTGTGCAGATGTGTCAGCGTTTGCCTTGAGCCTGACGCCCAGACTGTGGCAGAATTACAGGGAAGGCCTCGGCACAATGGGAGGTAGGGAGGACAGGAGTGGGCCTGCGCGGCTTTGGGTTTTGAAACAAGGTCTTGCTGTGTCGCTCCAGGGCGTTGTGAACCCTGAGCTGAAGCTTCAGCTTCCGGAATAGTTGGACTGGCGTCCACCCTGGCACCTGGCCCCCTGACTTGTTTTCTGTGATGCAACCTGGGAAACAGGTGTTTCGTGCCTCCCATGTTTAGAGCATTCAGAGTCTCCGCCTTATTATTTTGTTTTATTTTTTATGTATGGCAGGCTCAGCCTGCCCTGGGGGTGGGGCTGGCGCAGCATGTGGTGTCGAGGATTGAACTCGGCACGTGGTGCGATCCTTGAGGTTGACTGAGCTTGCCTGAGCAGGCGCTTTAGACCGCTGACCTATCTTGCCGGCCCCTCTGCCTTATTTTTAGATCTGCACTTTGCAATGTCTTTTCTGGTAGATTTGGGGAAAACACGGGAGTAGACCCATCTGTGTGCTCTTGATCCAAAGTGTTTGGTTTCAATTTGCTAAAGTGGTGTGAGCTAGCGACATCTTGTGGCCATTTCTGGTAATTCCCGGCGGCCCCGGCAGGTCCAGTTACCGAGTCACTTGCTGCTTCCTTCTGCGTAAAGAGGATACTCCCCACGTGCCTGGCCACGGCCAGTCGCGACCTCCGAGCGCTTCCTTTTGAGAAGGCGGTATAGTCTGTTGTAGTAAATGCCAGATTCTGGGGAGTGCTTCTGCGAGGTCAACACTGGACCGTTTCCCTGGCCGCCCCCTCCTCACTTTAGAAAGGGCGCTGGCTGGGTGTGGGCGGGAAGGCACAGAAGCCAGGCGGGCGGGCGCCCCGTTGTGCCCAGGCCCTTCTCCGCTTCTCACCCAAGGGGAAGGCGAGCGGCCGCGCAACACCTCCTTGGAAGTGGAGTAATAGCAGTAACTGTTAAGCGTTAACTGAATTAGACTGTGAAGATTTTATTTTATTTTATTTTATTATTTTATTTATTTTATTTGTGGGACCAGAGTTCGCACTCACCGCCTTGCACTTGCCAGGCAGGCACTTGTGCCACGGGGCTACTAGGGGAATAGATTTCTTCCACGATGGCATGGCGAAAAGTTAAGTCGCTGTAATGTGGGACACAGGAATTCTTTGGCTATCATTTACTCACCTCTACAGGTGGCTGTTAAACTGACCAGTGAGGGTGTGTCTTTGGGTGTCACCTGACACCCAAAGCGAGGGAAGGAAAGAGTGATGTAGCTCAGTTACCGGATGTTTCAGTCCATACTCAGCTGGCTCCAAGACAGAGGGGCACAGGGCAGAGGGCAGTAGCAAGTCACGGTGGTGGAAGGCAGCAAGACGGCAAAATGGAGAAGTAGCAGCAACCGATGGCTACCAAGAGGACGCTGCCTCTCTTAAGTTGCGTTGGGGGCTCTGTCGCCCCAGGCTGGGAGTAGCGGTCACACCCATAATCCCAGTGGATCATGCATTCATCACAGACTCTTGAAGTCTGCCCCACGATTGCATGAGGCTTTGGTGGGGCAGACTGAATTAGACTGTGAAGATTTTATTTTATTTTATTTTATTATTTTATTTATTTTATTTGTGGGACCAGAGTTCGCACTCACCGCCTTGCACTTGCCAGGCAGGCACTTGTGCCGCGGGGCTACTAGGGGAATATAACAGATTGTGTGTATCTAATTATTCTCTTTCTCTATATTTTTTCTTTTACACTCTACAAATCTATCAATTTTCAAGAATGCAGTCCTAGGTTGTTAATGTGACCTGACATTTTTTGGCCTATAACTTTGTGGTATTTGATTTCTTGGATAATAAATTCCAAGTGACCACTTGTTAAAGGAATATATACCCTATGCGTTGTCTTTCATGATTGAGATTTTAGCTTTATAGTTGGAGTGGTTAGGCACCTTTCTCAGTCTGGAAAGAAACAGGTTAAAATTCTGACAAATTTAAGTCTCCAGTGCATCCAACAGGCACAGTAAATAAATAAATGGCTTGCTCACATATTGAAACATAACATAGGAAACTATAAGACATGTCTGACTGGTAAGACAGTCTACAAAGTAAATGTCACCCATCCACTTTTTTTAAAAAAAAAAGAAATCAAAGTAACAAAAGATAAAGATTAAAGACCTGTTTCAGGCCAAGGAAAGCTAAAGAGACATGACAGCATGAGGATCTGTGTTAGCTTCTGGATTTAAACTGTTTTCCTTCTTGATTATTATGCTGTGATTATTAGAAAGAATGTCTTGGCCTTACAAACCAAAATATTTAGGGGTCAAAATGTGTGAAATTTACTCTCAAATAGGAAAAAGAATACTAGGTATGGCGAGGAGAGGGGAGGAGAGGAGAGAAGAGGAGAGAGAGAGAGAGAGAGAGAGAGAGAGAGAGAGAGAGAGAGAGATCTGTCACAAAAGAGAATGATGAATGATAAATCAGCCATGACAAAACCTGTAAAATAACTTGGGTTCAACAAATCCTTTACAATTGTACAACTTTCTGTAAGTCTAAAATGATTTCAAAATTGAAAACGCTGCATAAGGCGTAATAAGGAAGCCACTAGGAAGAGAACAGAAGGGAGAATGTGGAGCTGTTTTAGCAGGTAGTGCAGTCAGCCAGGAGGGGGCGTCCAGCTGTTTGGTGGCAGTGGCTGCAGAGAGACACGGTGGAATCAAGTCTTACTGAGGAGATGACGTAAGCCTGAGTTGGTGAGGGGCTGATGGGAAACCACCACGCTGTCACTGCTGAAATGAAAGAACAGAGCAGATGCGGGCTAGGAGGAAAAACTGCGGAGCTCCACCGTGTAAAACTTGCTACCTTCATAATGTTCACATGGGTCGCTGGAGTGGATAGTGGGCTTGCAGAACTCAGGGAAGAAGCCGGGGGGAGGACAGTATTTGAGGCTGATTGGCGTATGTATAGGTGATAGTGCAGTCTGTGTGTGTGGATGAGGTTGTCAAGGAGAGTGGATCAGAGAAGCAGACTAAGGAAGCTCAGTGTTGGAAGCCTGGGTGAAAACGAAAGCAAACAGATTGCAGCACTGGCCTAGGAATAAAGACACAGGAGCAACTGCAGGCATGAGTGTGGTAAAAAGTTATAGTAGGATATTATATATGATTTTATGATATACTTGAAACTGT